>JACMIG010000051.1:22197-55488 GCA_014805385.1 Levipalatum texanum
CCCCCCCCCCCCCCCCCCCCCCCCCCCCCCGCCCCCCCCCCCCCCCACGAGTGCAGCGTGAGTGCTCAAGAACAATGCCCAAATGGTCACCCTCCGGAGGGCAATTCAGGACTCGACTCCCTCTTTTAGAGCAGAAGCCATTCAAACTATCGTTCCGCCAAGTCCCTCAAATGCATCGCGTCATTTGTTCTATTCGTAGAGATTTCGTCGTCGTCCGCCAGCTGCAGTGGCTTCTCCCATGGCATTTCCACCTCATAACTCGGTGCAGCGGAGCGAAAGTTAGCCCAGGACCCCATAATCCAACGCGTATCCTAGATCGCAATCGGAAATTCTACGAGTAAGAGCGCTAGGGGCTAACTTATTCCCCTTGGCGTCCGATCTCAAAATATTCGTGTCCTCCCTCTTCTCGTTACGGAGCCATTCATAACCAGTGAGCGAGCGAGACACTCCGAGGTGGAAGAGAGCCTCCTGTGCATCCCAGGAATATATTACGGATGCCGGCGACTAGCTAGAGGACTGGATTGGCGCTCGGCCTATTTGGGGACAGAAACGCAACCACCATGGAGGGGACAGGAATAGAACGTGTTGCAAAGACTCCGTCGTCCCTCTCAACTCATTATGATTCAGAAGAGAAGCGCCTAGCCACTCATCTTTTTCTGCCCCAATTGCCTTGTCCCCAGTTCGGGAAAATGGCTAGTCACCCAAAAGCATTCGTGTGCCAATGCACTTCGTTGATGTTCTTCCTGGATGGGCAGAACGTTGAAGAGTCCAAAAGACGAGGTGGAACCGTCGAGCCAACCTTCCGATCAAGATGAAATATCGTGAAAGCTCCTCCATCTCATGCGATTTGCAAGAATCCCTTAGTGCTTCTCTACCAAAGGCCTCAGAAGGTGGTTCCTCCAATATTCCCGAGACTAATCCCGGACAAATCAGAAAGGAATCTACTCCAAAAGGTCGTCGATGAGCGGGGGCATACGTAGATGGTCTTATTAGACTAGTTCAACTCACCCTGGATTTCATCTCAACTCAGCACAACGTCGCAAAAACTCCCATGCACTCGTATTAATTACGGGGAAGAAAACATTGTGAAGTTCCTGTGCGTATGCATCTCAGCTAATGGAAAGTATCCCTGGAAAGATAGGCCTCTTCTGTATTCAGGGCTCTCACATGTATCGTAAGGCATCGTCCTCTTAGGCGGGGGACGACATGATATCACATGTTCCCAGGAAATCTCTCGATTGTGGCCAGGAGAGCGAGGATCACAAACATCCCACTCGAAGTCCCGCATTAATCAGCGAGTCCCACCGCCAGGTGCATCGATACTCGAGGGAGTGTTCTCGAAATCAGCTGCTGACTGCTCTGCAGCCTTTCTTTTCGCACCGTTGTCCACAGGGCCGATTCGCAATCCGGCGAAAAACACCGGATGAGTCGGGGAGGAGATCCTCTGTTCCTCTCTTTTCATCTCCCCTCACTTCGCGAACACCTCACTCACCAACGAACAATAGTCAGAGGAGAGCAGAGTGAGTGGGGGGGCATCAGAACGTCCAGGAGGTAGACAGCCACTCCACGTAAACACCTCGCTGGTCATGGATATATTACATGGCGCCTTCTTCTCCCCCCAACCAATTGGATTACAGCGAGAGGAGATGCCAGAGTTGCCTCCTGTGGCCTTTCTGGTGCTTTCTGATGCGCAGTGACATTTATGTCGGTGGGGGTGAGGAGGGGGGATACACAAAGTGAGGGCCTTTCCACCCGGTCACATGCAGCCATATTGCATAAATAGCACCTCCGTGTTTGGGAGGGCCGCTGGCACATCCCCTGGAAACGAGCATGCCTTCCTCAGCACAGAAAGTGTCTCGCCTGCGTCCACAAATAGGAATGTTTCAGAAATAGCGAGGCTGGGGACTTGTTGATCTCGACGCTGTCGAGATTTCCGTGGGAGGGGCACGGGGCGAATTGAAGTGCAGCGAGTCTCCGTTCCCACGCGCCGTTCGCTCGTTTTCCCGCATAATCGAGAATAGGCCCTCATTCTCTCCCTTCACCTTCGTCGGGGGCCATGAGAATCATCATTCACGGAACGCGTGTGAATTTTTAGCCGACTTGTTTTCGATCGCCCGTCATCGTGACTTCCAGTGAATGCCTCTTCATTAAAATCCCCGTAACCAAGTATGGGACATGACGCCATGCAGCAAGGAATTTTTTCCATGCTCGAGTTGGAGAGAGCTCATTACTCGAGGCGTAATTGTAATTCCCCGCCGCGCAGCGTGGGCAACAGTCATTTTGGGGTCCTACTCTCCTCCCCTCGAGAAGGGAGGAAGAATATCGAAGCTCCTCCCGGGAGGCAGCAACATTCTCAATTTCTGCACTGGGCCAGGCAGGGGAGCACTGGAGTAGGAGTAACCCAGTTTACCCTCACGGACAAACTGACCACGGGAAGGAAGGGGGGAGGAAGGATGAAAATAGCTTCTCTTTCCTGCTCATTCATTCTCTTCGCGGTTTGGCCACTGCCGTAAGCAATGGACCGTCGAGGGGTAAGTGAGAGAGAGACTGAGTCCGATATGAGAGAGAGGGGCAGGAGAGCACAATCTCCCCCTAGACATCACAGTTAATGAAGCGGAGAGATGGAAAAGAATAGCGCAATTTGTATGGAGTGACATCATCACTCGCAATCAATCTGATGATCCATCAACTACGATTGGAAAAGCGTCAGATATTTCATATGTGGCTTTCCAAGAAGTGAGGGCCATGCCTCGATGCGATTAATGCCTGGCCTTCACTCCGGAAACGAATATCTGGGGCGCGAGGATAGCGCAGCTTTCCACCGTAGAGCATCGCATGTTGCGATTTCTTCCATGTGAGATCTCACAGACCTTTCCAAGGATGCAACTAATGTGATCCTTGGCAACAAGATCCTTCCGAGAACGACTCATTCATCATCTATTCATGTGTCATCTGGAGCTCAAGTGAGCTCTCGACTTGTACTTGGAATTGCGCGGAAGCATAACTGATGAAATGGAGTGCTTGTGCTCAGCACAAAATTAGTGGCGCTATATCATATAAACACCAGCACGCCGTCTGACCAGTCATAGCTGACTACCGAGCACGAGGAGAAATTAGTCCTCTTGTACCTGGGAACTCTAGTTTCTCGTGGGCACATGACAAATAGGGAGAGAAAGGACTCGGCCTGAAATACAAACCGTGTGAATGTTTCCTGCAGTGTTGCTTCGGGGGCGTTGTGAGTAGTCGACTGTCAGGAGGAAGGACGACGACATGCTCGACGGCGGTGAGATGTGTCCGAATCTCGGCCCCACTCTCCTCGATGGCGACTTCCTTCTAACCGTCGAGACTCCAGAACTCGAACCCGGACTGATCGCTCCTGTCCACAGTACTTCGACCATCTTCTACCAACATGAGACAGACCTGGGAGTAGTCCCTGCTGCGGAAGATAAAAGCCCGCTTCGTCGAGTCGCGATGACGACGTCTTGAGTGAAACAACCATGGGTCGAGCAAGGGATAGCAAGGGTGACGGGGGTTGGAACAGACTTGCCACCTGTCCTGCCGGTATCACGGGCAGTGAGCACCGACGAGACGACCGGCGGGGGAAGTCCATGGCCAGGTGGGAGTGAAATCACGCAGGTGAATTCAGGAGGGTTGGAGCCTTTGCACACTAGGTGCGGAAATGAAGCTCGGATATGGGAGTATAGAAGTTTCCCACTCACACGCAGGAGGGCGAGGAGGGGCCTCCGAGTTGAGGTATGATGGCCTCTGGCGGCGACAGAGGGAAAGGAGGGATAGAGACAGACTCCGTCGGCCTCGTGGACGTCGTCGACCCTGCGCCCTCCTCGTCGAGGCCGGGTCTCTCGGTGGCTAGAGAGAGAGGAAGGGCGAGAGAGGGCAGAGAGGCAGAGGGGACTGCATGGAAGTAGGAGGGGCGGGGTCGCGAAGCCTCTCCGCTCTTTCTCTCACGACGGAGGAGAGGCTGCGGTTAAAGGCCTCTTCCCTCTGTAGCTGCTTTACAGTCTCCAAGACGTGTCCTACGGGATAAGGCCACGGGAGATGGGAAGGCAGAGGCGACGGGAATAGCCGTGCTCTTTGTCGAGATCGCATGCAGAGCACAGGAGAGTGCCTCAGGGATGCCATTTAATGAATGCCCAATATGTCGGCTCGGAGGCAAAGGACATTCTCCTGTGCAATTCGCGTGGCCGAATGAACTTTTACGAACACTGCCCGACAAAATAGAATTACTATGATCCGGGAGAGTCAATGATCGGGAGGGGGCGACAATGGACAGGAGTAGGAAAGGAAGGGGAAGGTGTTTATCAACCTGACATCTTTCACTCGCCCTCCGTCAGTGATCGGTGCACTATTCACTAGAACATATGTCCATCCTGAATCTACCCCCGTTCTCGTTGTAAATTTAGCCCCTTCGGTAGTAATAAATACAGCTCCATTTCTGTTGTGAGCCGAGTGCCTGTCCAGGAGACCGAAGTGGTCTACTGCTAAATTATTTCGTTGGCCGTGGAGTGTTGTCGAGAGGCGGTGATCGATGCATTCTTTCCATCCCCCACCCACTACAACCAGGGGAGGTTGTATGCTGGGTAGTATCTCTCAAGTCTTCTGGAGAGTTGTCGTCCGGTCAGAATGTCCTCGAAGTGAGCCTTTACTACTCCTCTTCGATCTCGAGGCGGGGGAGGCATGAAGTGAGAGTAAATTCCGTCCTCATGGTCCTGGGGGGAAGAGAGGGAGAAGGGGGAAGGAGGGGGCAGGCGACCTCCTCCCCCACCACCCTCATGAAAACATTCTCAGGGGCCGCGCCCGGTCCCACCGGCGGGCGGACCTCACTTTTCATGCTGCGGGTGCCAGGACGAATAATAGATGATAGGGAGGAGGAGGGTGGTGCCTCCTCATTCCTTCTCCTTCCACCTTGGTCTTCCAAGGGAGGGCTGGCCGGAAATGCGATGGAAAGGAAATCTTTCGCATCGGACTTTCCAGGGATGGGGGAACCCTTCAGGGGTTGGGGAAAACCCTTCGGACCTCTCTCTCTGCCACTCGAAATAGATTCTCTCCTTCGGAAAGGAAGGGACGACGCGGAGATCTCTCGAGTCCCATGACGGGAATCTGATTAGTGTCAAGGCGGGGGATGTTTTGACCTCTTCGTGTGCCCCCCTCGGCCCTTCTTCTCGTCCTCGTCCTACTTCCTTGGCATTGATGATGGGGTGTCTGTCGGTGCCTTGTCAGTCCACGGTATTATTATTGCTGTTCTCGAGAACGGGAGAATCCGTCGAGAAATTAATAACGTCAGCACCCATCCCTGTGGGGGCAACGGAAATTAGTAGCGCTTCCGTAGAAGCCCTCCGAAAGGTAAGGAGAAACACGCCCGGTGGCGAAAACAAGGCAAGATTAGTACGGGGGACACACCCACGACTCGTCTCAATTGCTTCTCCCCTAGAAGAGAGGGAGCCAGAGTTCACGAGCCTTCGCGGGGGAGAAGACACGTGCCTTTCCCTAATCTAACCGGGGATCAGGTCAAATGTCACATCTCCAGTCCTGCATTATGTCTGTCCAGCACGGGAGTCAACATGTGTTGTGGGGGGCAATATGTTCTGGCCCCGAGAACCGAAAAGAGTCGCGGGAGCGGCGCCCCCGAACACTAATAACTCGGACGATTTATTAGCCTTGGATCCCTGGGGTGCAACTTCCATGATTCATCCAGAAACATCCCTCCCCATCTCGACATGTCCCGTTTGTCATAAAGCAAAAACGCTATTATTACCTTTTAGTTATTATTACCTTTTAGTTCACGGTCTCCACGATGAGGAGGGACCATAGAATCCCCATGTCTGCTGCATAATCCCCTTCATTACAAGGGAGTATTGGCACTAATCGTGCCTAGTGCAGTCGTCTCATTTCAGGGGGCACTAGGATGAGAGGGGAAAGGAGTCCTAAATTAGCAACATGCCCAAGACGAGAGGAGGGGGAACTCTGTGGGACTGGAGAGTGGAACCATCAAGCATGTCTGCGATTGACGCGACATTTCCACAGCGACGCTGCTGCTGCAGGCGATCCAAAGAACGGGTGGTGAGCAGGGACCAGCGGGGAAAATATTTCGCCAAAAAGGTTTGATGTCTGGCCATAAGCGATTAGCCTTTTTGAGGGAAAGGGGATGGATGGTGTGGTACCGAGTAAAAATACCATGCAAAGATTGCGCTGGATAGCTAATGGAGGAGAAATGGGAATCGTTCGGAGAGCTTTTTTGCTGGGTAAATAGTAATCTCCAAAACAAGGGTTCCATTGCATTTTTCCCCTCAAAGAACCCCATCCACCTAAAAATAATCTTCAAATAACACTCACCCTCATGCGGACAGCGGGTACGGCGCCCGGCGTCTGCGTCCTCTCCCCTGCGCCCCCTCCACCACTGCCTCCACCACTCGTCGACGCGTGCATGGACGAAGCCGAGATCTGTGGATCCGAGTGCCCGAGCGAGAGGCGCATCCTGCCAAGAGAAAGGGGCTCTTTATTATTATTTGGCCGCTGAGGAAGCCCTTCGCCCGATAACATAAACGCAGTAACTTCACTCGCGGAACTCCGCCCAGAGTTCACACATTGCTTCTGCGTTTCTCAAGACGAGTGATCATCATTTCCGATAAATCCAAAAAATATAATGATCGATAATAATACTTTGCCAAGTTCGAAGTCGACGACGAGCAGCTGTCCATCGACGTCTCCGAGCACATGCCTGAAAAGCGAAACCGTAATTTACTATTTTTATTTTTAGCTAATATTTCATCACTTCATTTTGCAATCCAAGGTATCGTACTCTGCTCATTATCATTTGTCTTACTTCTCTTACTCCTCGCAGCCGTGAGCAACTTGGTGCTGACACTCCTCCTCGGTCTCCACTCCACCACTCCCGATCCAAAGGAGAAGCTGCTCCCGCTCCCCGATGGACCTCCCATGCTTCCGAGCGCCGATCGCGTCATGCTCCTTCCTCCTGTGGTCGTCGAGGCAGACGGTGACGAGACTCCTCCTCCGAAGAACGAGCGGGACATTGCCATGGGAGACGTCTGGGATCCGCCAAAGAAGGAACACGACATGGCATTGTATCGGGGAGAGGGGCAAGTGAATCCGAGGTCCCTCGTCGATGAGCTCGTCCCTGTTCCAGAGGTAGACGAAGGGGATAGGGATGCTCCGGTGCTTGACAAGTCCGTCGTAAGGGGTCGACAGGGACGTGTCATCGTCCCGTACTTCCTCATAACCACCATGGCTGCTGTTTACTCCGTTGAAAGACAATTATGAGATCATCATCGGTAGAATTTGGGATCCGTAGAATTCCCGTCCATGGCTGAAAGAAGGCAGATGGTGGCAAGTTCGACCACGTGCGCGACCGCGGAACAAGGACGATAAATAAAGAGGGAAGGAAGGAACGAATTGATTGGGGACCAACTACTCCCTAACAACGCGATGATTCGACTTGTTAGAGCAGGGGGAGCTCAATCGAGTACCGGAGAGTAATCGGCAAGGATGGACAATGCCAATAAGCAAGCAGGTGTCTTCGAGGTGGATCGGTGGGATCATTCAATTCAAAGAAGAAGAATGAGTATGTGAAGAGGGGTAGTTCGGAATCATTGGGACCGGGGGGATTCTCCCCCAATTCCCAGTGCTTTTTGCACCCCATCCTCGTGAGCAGTGGAGATGTCAAAAGATCTAGGGTGGAGACCATGGGGGTGAGGAAATCAAATTGACTGGACTCTCACTCATCCGCGATCATTGATGCAGTGTGGAGAATTGGCTAGGTTGAGCTCGGGTAGGCAAAGAGCGAGTGTAAGAGAGAACAAAAAGAACTCCTCCGACAGACTGATCAGCAGCAGTTCGGCGAGTCATGAAGGCATGCGTCAATTTCACACAATCCTTCGACTTTTTGCCTCCCCGTCATCAGAGGCTTCCTTCCTTCCATCCTTCCCCACGCCGAAGCCAATATTCGAACTACGCATGAAAGATCACGGCAATTTTGCATTGCGGAACTTCACTAGGGCACATCATGGCAAGAGATGGAGAGACTTTCTGCTATTTGATTGAGGGACTTATTCCTCGTACGAATTAGCAGAGCTTCTTCGAAATCACAGATCAAGGGCCACTGCTATAGAGGGCTATAAAATAACCCTCTGCAACACAAAGGTGCCAGGATTGATGGGAGGGCAGGGAGAGGAGGATGGAGAGGAGAAGGCCGTAGAGCAAGTGGTCAACACGGTGATTCGAGGAGAAAGGGGAGGGAGAGAGAGAAGAGGATCCCTCCAGTGTGGGGGCCACACCGCCAATTGCTACTCGCCACGAGCGGAGAGAAGTAGTAATGCTAGGGGCTTTTGCAGTGGTCATTTGGAGAGTTTGACCGTACGGATTCTCTTCTTTTTAGTCGTCTCTCCGTGGAGGGGCAGGTGGAGGAAATGACCGTATCTTTGAGGTCACTATCAGCATGAAAAAGTACCTATCGTTGTGCCCCGCAAAGAGAACAAGGATGGAGGAAGGCGGATCTCAGGACCAAAGACAAAGCCACTCCCACTTACTCATCTTCGAGATGCCACTCGAGTAATCTTCAAGAGCGCGGCTGCGGCCCAAACTTGATCTCTTCCTATTCTAAAGAGAGAGGACGAAGACTGAATATGGGGAGCTCCTCCAAAATTGTCCCTAATGAGATTCGAATGATGGGACGAGCGAGACCTGCTAAAAAGCCCCCCAAAATTGGGGATAAGTGGATTTGCAGAAGGATGAATATAGTGGTGGCGGAGAACCAAAGCAATATATAGGGCCCAGCCCGACTGCCCGATTTATCATCAGATCCCCAAAGCAGAACATTGCCAGACAGGAAGTAATATTCCCATACACTGACAGATAGATACAATCGTGGATAGAGCCACTCATTGCGAGTCCGGAGGTCCGATCCAGATGGCTGCGCAGTGTACAAATCGGTGTATAAACCGGCATTGTCTGCATCTACCCGCGCCAACAGGTACAACTCGCTTCGAAATTGCCCCCCTTCTCTCTGACCAGTGCTGTAGCCACGGAGCGGCGCAATTCCGGCGGATAAACATTACAGACCGAAAATCTGCACTAACTATGTATGCACCGACAAGTCGGTTGTTCTATGACGAGTGGGTAAAGAAGACCAACGCGTCTCAAGACTTGCAAAGAAACATACTACTAGCAAGCGGAAGCAACTCTACTCTTGTCTGCAGGCATAGATATGGGGCTAGGACAGAATAATGTCCTCCTGCCAGGGGGGTTCGGCCCGGGTGGGTGAAAGGGAGACAAGAGGGGAGGGTCCCGGAACCCTGAAGGATTTATTAGCTCATCGTCGAACGAGAAGAGAAGAGTAGAGAATGTATGGAGATGGTTTTCGGCGGCGGCGGCATTGCAGAAAATGCAAAGAAGGATGTAAACGGGGAGATTGAGGAAGAAGGATAGGATGAGGTCGGAGGAAGGGAAGAAAAGGTCGTCGTGCTCCGTGTCCCCCGCAAATGGGGCTGCTGAATACCCGGATACCCCGTCAGTCTCCAATGGGTCGGAAGACGTCAGAGAGGCGAACGGAAGAAGCCTTCCACGAGGAGGGAAGCCGGGTTACTGTAGTCAATAGACACGAATGGTGTATGCATGGCAAAATACAGGCCGAATTTGCTGGAGGTGGGCTCAATTCGATCAAGTAAGAAGAGTGAGCACAAGAAATAGATAGTAGAGTGGAGCTACAGAAGAGGTCTCATCTCTCTCCTCCGACTCTAGGAGCGTTCCTCATTTTCACACGAGTTGATAGATTCAGAGCGAACGCTCATCAGACTACCCTCTAGTCTCGAAGGCATAAACTAGTGCATCATCAGCGATCATCGGAGCTTCCAATCAAAAGGCAGCCCCCTCAAACTTCATCCAGGTGAATTGTCGTGGAAGCTGTTCGCCATTCCATGGTCCCCAAGGGCGGCGATCCATGCCCAAAAGCCCAAGATCAAGGACACAAATTCAAGGAGGGCACATATCTCAGGTATCCTCGCCCCTCGAACGAAATGGACACGTGCCTAAACTCCGCCCTTTACGAATCCAGCCCTAATTATTCAGTAGCAAAGTAGGGAGTCTATATTTCCGTGCAGAGCCCCATCCACCAAATCGCGTGAAGAGGAGACTCGATTATTAGTTTCCAAGGACATAGCGGGAAATCGGCGGAAGTCGGCTAAATATTCAAGTGCAATAAATTCAGAGAACATGGAAATAAGATGGGGACCACCTTCAGCGTCATAATTCGCACTAGCTGGCAGAATATGCATCATCAAGATTGGGATGAAGCAGGAAAGATTAGAAAGCGACGTGCAGTTCGAGAAGATTCTAACAAGTACTCTTCTATCTTCCTAGTTCGTTAATCACCAAAATATCGTCCCGTGCCTTCTGGTATGAGCAGAGAGGCGACTGGTTCAACCGAGAGCATGGCCGAAGGAGGGGTGGGCGAAGCTTCTTGCATAACAGGAAATCGAGCTTCCTCGACTAGCCGACGAGGCCCACACTTCTTCAAGAATAGACAACTGGAGAAGCGCGGCCGAATGGGCACTTCTTCCTAACGAACGGAAATTAGAGTAGCTAATACTACTGTGGGAGACGCCCCAGAGAGAGGGGGGAGAGAGTAGTCTTCTTTCTCGTTGCGATTCCCTTTCGGGGGAGAAGTTTGATCGACTTGAATTAGGTGTCCTTTCGGGGCATTTTCATAGCGCACGTCTGCAGCCACTCGTGCAGAACCATTACGACAGCGAGCCGTTTCAGTGTTCCCCCAATAAAAGGGAATATACGAGGGCAGTGGGCGGGAAAGTGAACTATTCGTCCTCGCCGCCCACTCGTAGAGTGGAACAACCCCTCTGAACCCTGCAATCAGTTGCAGCCACGGGAACGGGTTCAAGGGTCGAGAGAAGGACATCGAAAATAACTGCACCTTTCGAGAGAGAGAGAGAGGAAGATGGCATGAGCTGACCGATCTTTTGCAGGGCACCAAAAATGCCGAAGGAAAAATGGTAGAGATCTCGTGTTATTCAACTCGACGAAAGTGGCGTCGGCGATGAACGGCTTCAAAAGGGCGCCATATTTCATTCAATCCAAATGGCATCGCCTCCTTCAACCAAGGGGGTCGCCAGCGACACAAAACAAGGAACTCTCAACCTTCCCGGAAAGGAGAGGGCCAGACCGTAGAGGAAGAGGCGGGGACAACGAGGGGTTCCGTTTCCCTTTTCTGAAGATCGTCGTGTTCTCCAATTCAGAAGCCCTATCCTTCTTCAACAACAGCCGTCAAAGTGGTTTACGAAGACTGATTGTTTTGAGATATCAGAGTTCATAGGAAATTGGCACTCGTCGATCTTTGACTTCGAAAAGTGGCACTCCCTCAACACGCCCTGATTGGGTACCATTTCTTCCCGAGGACGATGGACCTAATGGCGCAGCCTTTTCCGCCCCGCAAGTGATGGCAGCGAAAACACAATTTTGTAGCAATAGAGAAAGGTCAGGGCGAAGAGAGTGGCTGGCTGGTCACAACACATATGATTCATTCACAGCAGTAGCCGATGGGACAAGCTGGAAAGCTTTCATCTGAAAGGCTAGTCTCGAGGCGCATGTCATGGGAGAGGGGATAAATGGGCTCATAAGCAAACGACTCGGGACTGGAGGACGGGGGACGACTCATCAGTGCAGAATAATGAAAAACAGGAAACGAAAGGCCCTTTGCAAGAGGGCACTTTTTAAATGAGAAATAATTATATTTGGCAGACAGACTAATGAGAAATTAGAGAAGCCGACTTGCGTGACTTCGTAGAAGACGATGAAGAGAGAGAGCGAGCAATACCCTTGAAGGATCCCGCCTCGTTAGTTGGCTCATGGAGAGAAAGGGTCTCAAGTGAAGTCATCTCCGGTTTCGAGGGGCAGCTGAGGGGCTACTCCGAATACCTGGAGGGACGACACTTCCTCATACTCTGTCGTTCGTAATCTTGAGGACAGCAAATTATGACGAACCACCTGCCACTCCTTCTCGAAGGAACGCGAACAAGCAGAGAAGCGAAGTGATCACATTTGAACGAACGAGCGGATGGACGAAAAAGTGTCTGACGAAGAAGCAGAGGGGGGAAACCCTGCAGACAATGAGGGTCGAAGTCCGGGACAGTGGTTAGGGAGAACCAATATGCCACTGTTCCCAGCAGATAATGGTACACAGATATCACCTTTAGCCCTCACACGTCACAAAAATGTTGTCGAACTCTGATCGGGTTGAACCCGGAAATTGGCACATGACTGCTTGGGGGAGTATGAGTTGAGCACAGTCAGGAAATCAGAACGAGTAAAATGCGTTGGAAAGAATAGCGCGCTACTTTTCATCACGCGGATATGTAGGAAAACAATTGAAAATAACGATGCCTGTCATACGATATTGCACGGCCACCCACATACAAAGAGTTGGTTGGCTTTTGTGAAAAGGGGACAAAAGTCTGCCTGCTCCGCACGCGGAACAGAGATAATAGAAAGATGGAGGTATAGCATACGCGCTAATGCGTACCTAGAACTCCCGGGTCGGAGTGACTTGAGCCAAAGAAGTGGGGGCATTGTGCCTAATGGAAAACAATGCCATTCTTCGAATTCGTTTCCCCGAATTGCAAGGGAGAAAGGAAATGTGACAAGGATGCAGCCACGAGTTCGGGTCATCGTAGTCAAAGAGATAATTCTCGTGTGTATCTGCTTAGAGGGGCGGCTAGCTCTCTCTGTAAATACCAAGCTGCCGTCGTCGTCTCTCGCACTCTATGCCCTCCATCCTCCAGGCGTCCCTCTCGGCAAGGACGTATGGCAAGTGCGAGAAGCTTTAGGACTAGGGAAGTCCTCTTATGAAACACGACAAATACCACTTCATCAAGGGTAGCGGTGCCGAAAGGATGGGAAGGATAGAAACAACATTGCAGAGAAAGGCGAACCGTTGCTCATCCCCTCGGAAGAGCGCTGAAAATCCACCCCGCCAAAAGACGGGGCATGACAAAAAAGATGTGCTCTGTTGCGTGTGTTCACGTCAGTTTCAAGAGGCCTACTGACGTTGCCACTTGAGGCGACGAAGCGCACATCGCATTTCTCACGGGCCGATATAATTATGCAGATGTAATACGACTCCGAGTCTCGAGTAACGAGGGTCGATCAACGGAAATCTCCGACTATTCTCGTCAAGGCAGAATGTGGCCAATTCGGAGACGACCGAGAAATTGGCCAACTGCTGCGCTCGTAAACAACTAAGCAGTGCCATGCGAATCGGGCAGCGGGGCACAAAAGCCAGGGAAATCAGAAATTGGATAGCCCTGCTTAGAGGGGCGGATTGAGGGGCGAGTCGAGCGCCGTCGCTGTCTCATTGTCCAACTCGTCAGTCACAATCATACGGCTAGCAAATGTGTCGGCGACTTCTCCAAGGGAGAGAAGAACGAAAGATCAAGGGTACTCGAGCCAAGATGGATGACTTCCTCTATCCACGCAACTCCTTCAGGTGATGTACGCTACATATGAATCCTTGAAGGGCATATGAGGCAAAGAGCACGCGGATAAAAAGTCGGAGGGGAAAGCAGATGAAATTGAATGAGAAGGGAGGGGGGTAGCACACGGGCATCCCTACGCACCTCATCATATTCGATGGGGATTGGCCTTTCCGGCCCCGTTAATCCGGGCGACAAACATGTCCAAAAAATGTCACTGCCCTCAGGGCGGCAGTTTCGTACGTAAGAGAGCACGTGGGATGAGAGATCCACGTGAGGTGTTCGATGTGTTATCGTCCGCCAGGAAATGGAGGCCAATTACCGAGGTCAATAATGACCGGGTGAAAGGGGGGTATTCCGGTGGCAAAGACAAAGAGCCAACGTCTTCCTGCTCGAGGAGGAGGAGGAGGACGACGAGGTGAACGTCGGTTGAGCGAGGCAGGAGGAAGGGGGAGAGTTAGAGCACTCTTCAAACACCCTCCTACCCTCTACCTCCCCCTTCTACCGATCAGTTCAACAGCGAGGAAGAGGGCACGTCAAAGAGGCCAGTCAAATTTTATGTGATTCGAAATGCCTTTATGTTGGGGCCAAACAAATCTTGTACAATTTCAATCAGTCACGCAGTGCACGCAAATGGCGAGGGAATTTCTCTAATCTCGAGAAAGGTTAGATGACTTTAATCTCAATAACACGCAGCAGAAATAAAGCCGTTCAAGGCGATAGCAAAAAGGGCATCCCCTGAAATGAGGTGCTGCTCCTGACGGCGAAAACAGCAGATATAACGACGGGGAGGTAAGAGCATCCGGAGAGCATAAAGACGCCCTTCTACGAACCACTAATCAACGATGCCGCTGTTAATAAGCGCGTCTGCAACGACAGCGAGCAATAACCAGAAAAGAAGGCTCGCTCATTCTCGCCTCGTATTCACGAGGGGACGCAGAATTAAATTCAATTACACACCCTGGCAGATGTGCTCTCCCTTCGGAGCCTGCTCATACGAGAGAACACGCTGCCGAGAAACTAGAAGGCATAAATCTCGGCCAAAGAGGACAGCAGCTGGAAAGGGAAATAAAGTAGTAGCTGCCCTAGGGCAACGGGGAAGGGAGAAGGAGGGGGTGACACTCGAGGACTTGGATTTGCTCCTCTGCCTCACAGAGTCATTGGCCCATCTCTCGAGAACACATCATCCAGGAGGGATGGATAGATAGGAAGGGGAAGCAATCCGCTTGAAGGGTCCTTTGCAAAGTGCAGAGACTGGGGAAGACGGCAAATGAGAGAGAGAGAAGGGGCGACTCTGGAATGACCCTTTGGGCGAGGGGCGAGGGTGGGGGGGCAGAGGAGAAAGGGCTTGATTGTCCCCTCTTCCCGCACTGGGAAAGCGGAAGCTTCCTCATAGCATAGTGGGCAGCGGCGAGGGCGAGAGAAGATGCACTGTCTGCACTCTCTCGATCGAAGCGCTCTCTAGAGTGGGTCCCTCTCTCCTCTCCACTCACTGAGCCGGCAAGCTCGAGGAGGCATAAGGGCTAATCGGGCATGGTGTGGAGGGAAACGGCCAGTTAGCCCACACCCCCACCACAACAAGGCGAGTCGCCCCCAAATGAGATGGTATGAATGAATTTGGCATGGTAGCCTCAGACTGACATAGGGCAGTGGGTGATGCGACCCAGTCTCATTATCCATGCATGGGTCGACGGGTGTGGAGGACAAGTCCGTTTGTCCTATGCATCTTCTTCGGAGTTTTTGCGTACGATTTCAGGGATATAGCCAAACAATAAGTCTCAATATTACATTTTGAGAGATGCAGGACCAAGAAAGGTGACATCAAAGAAAGGTGCAGATTCTTGAAAATCTGCGTCTTCGTGTTTCGTGTTATTATTCAGCATAAAATTTGAGCTAGGGTACGGTACCTTGTAATCTTTCGTATTTTTTACAAGTTAAGGAGATCGGGAATCTTACCGTGACTCATGAACGAGGGTCGCCGTCGTCCCTTCCTCCTCCGCCGTGCATCCGCTGCATCCGAATCCGTCCGCCGCAGGATGGCACGTGCAGACAGAAGACCGCTCCCGGAGCTACTCCGATTAGCCGCTGGAATGATTAGATGGTAAAATAGTCCAGATTCCGCAAAGTCCGCGAACCAAGAATTCAAGATCTGACCGAGAATCTTTCAATGGACATTCCACCAAGTAAAATTCGATATTGTTCAAGCGCTGGGACTTGTATTATTTTCGAAAAGGGTTTCCAGAAACGGAATGCGCAAAAAACGAAATGTCAGCCTAACGTGTCTCAATACGAATCATACCAAAGCTAGCAGCCAGCTTGCTGGCCGAGGTACTCCGATTGAGAATGGGCGACATGGTCGGTGTGGCAGTACGCGATGACGAATGGCCACCACCGGTCGCTGAAAAATATATAATTATTCTTCTGGAAACTGAATCGATAATAAAGTTATTTTCACACATTCCAGATGGAACACTTACCGACAAATCCGCGCGGTACCCACATCGTACCAATAGGTTTTTTGAGTCTATAGAAATATGATGGAGGCCGTTTTTTCTCCGAGGCAAACTACTGCCCAGCAAACGATGGCGACCACATCTAACAAGAATGGCGGCAGAATGTGGCGCAACCCTGGCACACAGCCGACGAAATCGTCCAATCTGATTATTGCTCGTCTTTTCTTCGGCGGTCGCGTCCGTATCCGGAGCAGCGCGCTCTTTTGCTTTTTCGTGAGGGGAACGAAACCCGCGATAACCCGTTTTAGAAGTTCTCACATCTTTCGCCACTCCGCCGCGGACGCCACGCAATGTTGAGATCGCCATCGGAATCCGAGCCCTGTAAAGGAAGATTCATGAAGTCGTCAACGCTTTGTCAGAAATTCTCGTTAGTTATCAAAATGTTGTATTTTTCACATGCAAATATTCATGTATGCCTGGCAAAAAATCCGCACGTTTACATTATTTTTGCGTCAGGTCTTTTGCACTCCTTACAATATTCCTATTAGGCAGGGGTGACGATGCCGCTGACTGGCTGCGAACTGGCCGTGACAGCACGGGCGAAAGAAGGACAGGCGGAACGACGCAGATGCACTCTCCGCCCGGACCCGTGCTCTGGAAAAATACCATAATATTTTTCAGATTTTAATAATATAATTTTCCGGTGAGAAAAAGGTGAGCACACTACAAGTTCCTAAAATAGTATGTTGTCCTGCAAAAATAACTCTTCTTCTTTTTTTCCCTTCATGGCTCATGAAGCGCTCCCCCCACGATGTTTTTCCACTGCATTGATGAAGAACTGTTTTCAGTCTCCCCCATTACAGTAGGTGGTCGGCTTCCTTCCCCATCCCCTGATGACTCCTCGAACGAATCGTGGAAGGGAAGTATTTTATCCCCCGCTCCCTACTCATAGGACTCAATCCCCCAGCTAATCTCGTACCTCTCGGCAAGGATTGTGGTAAATAAATTATCCCTCAATAAGCGAAATGACTTTTCTCAGCAGAGAGCGAACACGTCTTGTGCTAGTTGCTACCACCTACGGTAAATGCCAAAACATTCCGGGATGTTCAGTCGGGGAAATATTCCGGGTTAATAAATCTGCAATTGACACCGACTGTGGCACGTTCGCGCGGACGCCGTGAATAACGCGTCTTCATTTCCCGACCTTCTCTCTCGCAGTCTATTTTGAATGAGAGAGATCTATACACTGCAGCGGATTAGGCACTGCATAGATGCCCAAATGAGGATTCCCCATTGCCTGTAAATACCACGACGAGAGATTATTTATAGATGCTGTTCGACTAATCTTCGCTCGCATTCGAAAAACAAAAAATCCACCCAAGTTCATCGTAATTGTCATCCTCTTTCTTCACAGCATGATAACATGCGCCATACAATTCTATTCCACCATTCATCCACAGGAAGTGGGTGCGAAAAGAATCCCCTTTACGACTCCTCTCAACTTCGTTAGTCCCCTCTCTCGACATAGTTGCACCAACCACGCATGTACATAGTCGAGCATTGAACCCTTCGGCTCGGTTTCGTTCCCACTCTTCAACCAGACACAACTCGGAGCGACAGAAGAAAGATCCAGAGTCTGGAATCCGGAAGGACCAGAAAAGCTCGCGAAAAACGAGGCAACCCGATATCCAGATTTCTGGGGCCGACCCCGAGGAACTGCACTCCTTTCGAATCAGCTGACCTTTTTCAAGGTACCTCATTTTTCGTTGTTATTTCCACCTCGTATGTTCTAATAACATGTTGTGGATGGCCGATTTCTTGATGAGGCTAAATCCTCTCATCCGTCGGAAACGGAAAGTCGTAGTCATGGTGTCGAGACGTCCCGGTTCTCACTAACCCTCACGGGGGACAGACGGTGCCGACGGATTTCCTGTGCACTCTTCGGCCGTGGTGGCAGGTCGCGGCGATCGCCGATTGGTGTCGAATAATCGTCGCTGTTATACGCATACGGGCGAGCTAAGCTTTGATATTACAGTCAGTCCAGGGCAGGAGAACAACTACCTGCTGTAGTCCATAGCGGGGAGAGGAGGCATTGGTACGATGAAGTTAGAGGAATCGTAATGGAAGCCGACAGCTCCGACATGGTGGAAGCACAGCTCGTCCGTCGGAAGGGAGGCGGAGATGCCATGCGCGTTGCTGATTCATCCTCATCGACTCCCGGCACCTGATTCTCGTCTTCGCGGCTGTCTCCAGGGAATTAAAGACCTATTATCTCCGGCAATGGTTTTCGCGATATATAACAGCTATTGTGCGTCAAGCGCGCAACTAATTTCAGGCAGAAAAGTAATTGTTATTCGAATGTTCTGGCTTTAGCGGCCGGGAACAACACTCCGGCTAACGAGACTTTTGTTGTGGACACCACTACGGGCAGCGTGACTTCTACCAGTTTTGAATGGGTGAAGGTTAGTTGAGGTGCCTCACGCTAGCATTCTATTAGTATTCTCAAGTACCTGCGAAAAGTATTTTGTAAAAAAAAACGAGGGCCTTAGGCTCGTCTTGAAAAGGAAAGCATGAAGTTAATTTACTCACGGTCTATGATCAGCTGACAAGAAAATTTCAAAATTATGTCTCGAAAAGAAAACAGAGTCCCTAACATACATGTCATCATGCTCGTCAAAAGAAGATGTATTTTAGGATGCGCGCATAAGTAAGTTCATTCCCTATCCAGTTACGCGCCTACTAAAGATAGCCACTGTTGCAATGTATGAGAGTCAGATAGCCAAGGGCTATTCCTACTTCTATGTGTTCTCTCTGTCGAGCGTCGTGTCAAGGCAGCAGCGCTCAACTCTGTTCGCGTTAATGCAATTGCTGTCGGCAAGTGTCTATGGGGGCAGTAGGGGCTGGACTGCTTCGAACGAGCCCAATGAGAGAATTTGTAATCTATCACACGCGCATATAGATTTTGCGTGGTCGAAAAACAGGCATCGTCATTTTGTAGCATTGCATTATACTAAAGAAAGCCATTGCCAGAGACATTACAATTATCGCGGTAAGCAAGGAAGTAGTCGTAAATGCGTACCTGGAGAAAATCCATTTCCCTGAAGGACGGCGACAAAATGGGAATGTCAATCTCCATTTCGGGCGACGGCGGTGGGGAGGGCGGGTTCAGGGCGATGACTATATTGGGAAGCTGCGCTGCTAGACGTTTCATACGCGGACTCCGCGGGGGGACGATGGCTGACGCCGCCGACAGGTGGGAAGGTGATAGGGGCAGGTGGTGGTGGGCGGAGGAGGACATGACTCCTTCCTGTACCCGATGGTCTAGATGACTGCAGATCAATCAGTCAGGGGAAGCTCGCTCAGTGCTTCCTCGAAGATTGAATGCGCGATGGTGGTGGGAAGCCCCGAGGAATCCCTCCAAGCGAGAGGGAATCCAAGTAGGGGGAAAGGTGAGAAGAGGAGGGGGATGAGATATGCGGGGCGACTCCTGAGGATGTGCTCATGAAGAGGCGGGGTTCCGTCCAGGGGCTAGCCGTCGATGCCTAATCTCGAGTAGAGTATCGTCGGATGTCGAAGGAGGAGACAGGGGGTAGCCAATATCGGTTGATGGCCCGTGTAGTGGGTGTAGAGGAGGGAAAGAAATGGTGATTGTGCCAGGGAGGAGTGGCCACTTCTTCGGAGCTGCCGACGAACGAGGCGTGTGAATATTCTGGCGCGGACAGCCAGCAGCTGATAGGACTCCACTTTCCGTCGAGAGAGCTGCCGTCCAGGACTCGCCCCCCTCGTCTGTGTCCCTGCGTCTCTCATGGGCCGCCACTCCATGGGGCAGTTGCCATTCTGCTGCCGGGGAAACTTGAAAGGGACGGGCGTGGCATGGCACTCCGTGTTGTCCTCCTTGTATAGACCATCTGATTGACTTCGTGGACGGCGACAATCCGCGCCATTACCCCCGCCGTCCAAATCCATTTGCCAATTTGCGCATCTTCGCAGCTTGCAAGCGCTGCGATTTCGCGGCGCGTGTTTGAAGTTGCTCCGTAGTACGATTCTTGTTGACTTCCTGATAGTCCTGATAGTTTTGTTGATTTGGGTACCACTCTTCTGATACTCCGGAGGGAGAGTGGGGGTTCTCAATCCCGGGAATAGCATTCGACCATTGACGTAATGGCGTCTTTCCATGAGGATCTGTTATCACGAGGAGATGTACAAAACAAGTCGTATAGAAAAATATGCAATTCAAGCCGTCAGTCGCCAATTTCTACTGGACGATTTCATACAATGTAACGCTGTGGTGGTACGGTAGAAAAACTATACGCATCGCAGGCTCATAATGAGCGCGGCTGAAGCATGAAAAATATTATCAGAAGTCACAGAAATTTCACGGCTTTTCTTGAAAAATGGGACATAAAAATACCTACGAAGACTCCGCAGTACGCTTCAATGCAGTGTAACCGATCAATCATCGTTATATACCCTGTCATCATCATCTGTTTTTCCGTCTTGCACCATTCGTTATTAACGTAATGGGGATATTCGGATGATCTCACGGATCCGAGTTGAGTCATGTTGAACACGTTGTATATTTAACGAACCCGAGGAGACGTCGGGGGGAAATTCCCAATACTGTAGCCTCCTTGAGTCGTATAAATGACCCTCCCCGGTGTGTAAACGACGGGGGCATCACGTTCACATTCGAGTCGGGGTCATCCATTCCCCCCGTCCGTAGCTACCCAGAGTGGGAGAGGGAGCGAGAAGGCAGTAAAGGTGCCCGAAATAGCGGAAGAGCTGACAATTAGGTGGATATTTCCGGAGTATAGCCAAAAGTATCGGGGCTTGTTCGCATGTGAAAAAGAAATATGAATTACTGAAACTCACATCAAACAATGAGTCATACTTGTTATTCCTTTGATTTGTCCTCAAACTCTAATTCCTGGAATATGAAACTTGATCTAAAATGCTGGTGAACAGATACGTCCTCGATGAGATGTAGTGAAAAAGGTCACAGGGTTCAATAATTCCCTCATTTATTTTCCACGAAGAAAGACATCATCACAGACCAATCTCATCGATGATGCGAATACTAAAGTACGGGATTCTCACATCTTCGCATTCTCATCCGAGTCAGCGAGAGCGCGCATAATGAATTGGGCCTCCACGATTTGTTCGGTCGTAACTCTCTCATCTTTGCTCCAATGTACATCGCTAATTCACTGTCTCCGCATTCACAATCTCCTCATTTCTCCTGTCCTGGTAAATGAAACTGCATATTAGGGTATTTCAAAGGAATCGCCGTGAACCCTTCACCTGAATAAACGGACAATATTCTCGATGCCCCCCGAAGCCCCTCCCTCTAATTTGCACAGGGGAAAATGAACTTACCACTGCATTCTTGAGTGGATCTTTCACGACGATGGGACTCGGTCGATGCGGCCGTTGGAGTTGACCCGAGTGAGGGGAGCTTCCTGAAACGAGTTCTTCGATGTTTTACAGCTTCATATCCATTTTCTTATTTCCGGGCTCATTGTCAGGAACAATATTCCGGATTTCTTTATTTCAGCGCCTAAGAATTTATGACGGCAGTCTCATGAGCTTTCCTGTGACTATGATCATCAATCTTTCAGAATAATAACCCTGGCTTTCATTTTGGCATTATAAATATAAAAAAAAGCTTTTTGTTAGGCAGCTAACCACAAGTCCTGGATTCGTGACAAGGCTCACCTCCGTGCACCCCGGTCCCTCCGCCAGTCAAAGAGTGGGGCGAACCGCGGCCGCCACCGGCGTCTCCACACGACTGGCACCCTGACGAGCCCGTCGAAGTTCGGCTACAACGAAATATTGATCGATTTTAAATATTTAAAAATTTCTAAGAAAAATAATATTTAGGTAATACCTCCTCTTTCCCACATCCTCAATACTACTCCTTCGCTCGGGCGTCGACGGGTTGCTGCTCTCGGGTGCCGCCGCCGCGCGCTGCTGACGTTCCAATGGAAATCTGCAAAAACACAATAAAATTATTCAATCGATCCAAATATCGATTCAATCACTAATCAACGATACCTGTCCCCTCGTGCCTCCCGTCTTCTCATCGTAATCATCTCGATCGGGGGCTCATCGAGGTAGTAGCCTCCATCCGTCCCCGACCCTTCCCTCTTCCCTCCGGCAACTACTCCTGTCCGTGGTGGTCGGTACTCCTGGCGGCGACCACTGCCCGAATCACCATCCGATGCGCCGCTGCTCATCCTGTAGATAAGCGGATCAAGTGGCGGAAGAAATTATCATTTATATATTCATTTATTCTATCTAAATTTAGAGGTGCAAACTTATTTCTTTTTAACGATTCATTTAGCATTGTAGAAACTCACTTGGTATTGTATGAAAGGGTTCTTTTTGCATCCGTTCCCAAAGAGCATGAAACGTGCACTTTGGGCAGGAAAGCTTGACTTAAAAAATAAATGCAATAACCCACTCGTATCGATGAAATCAGGAGTTGGTGTCGAGGTTGTCGGCGTGGACGAAGGCGACGACGCCAGGGGAGGCGGGAGTCGCGGCCTCCGCGACAACTCCTCGTGCACTCAACGTCGTACTGGAAAGTGGATCCTAATCAGCGCAGAAAAGTCACTAACACGAGGGAGGCGTGTGCGAATTCATAATCTCGCGAATGTCAGGCAATCCTCTTAATGGTGCCAAGAGAGGTTTCAGCGTGCTTCGATTAGTCACGTCCTCCCCTCTCGCTTATGGGATGAGTGGTGAACGGAAGGAATTATCCGGATAATAACCTTCTTCGTGGGGGAATGGAAAACATGCTCGGCATCACCTCGTGCTCGCGCGAAAATAAACGAGTATCAGGTTGGTCCGTTGTCTACCGAGAAGATGTACAAGTTGCAATACGACTTGGAGCAAGTGGAAGGAAGGGGAGGCAACCCATTTCAATGGCCGGTGGGGAGGGATTTCAAGTAGAGTGGCTCACGCTGTAAGCTTGTTAGAGGCGAACAACGATGGAGGGACGAACAAGAAGAAGAAGGAAAACGACACGGCTTAATAGCTGCTGTTCACCCCTGTTCTTCGCCTGTGAGTTATGGGATTGTGGAGAGATAATGGTCGAGTTCGGTGTGAGAGAGATAGAGAGAAGGGAAGGAGCGGTGTATTATGAAGGAGAGGGAAGAAGCTTCCTGATAGCATCACAACACGGGGAGACGGCGCCGGATGTGAACAACAGGCACATTAGGTGATAGAGGGACCGCGATCCAATCAGACTCGGTCAATATTACTCTAGTTCAACAGTATTTTCCTCTTCGACTGGGCGCGTGCCAATCTGCATCAGGGACACGAACAAGATTCCAACTACATTCCAGGTCCAAAAATGTTGGCCCTTGCTCCCATCATCACTCATTCAAGGGCGCCTTCAATCACTGCCGAAAACTGGAACCTTCAACAAGTGGGTATAGACGAACTGACGGGTGGACACGTAAGTTCATCAGAGTTGCAGATAGAAGCGATCTACAGCCCTCATCAGACATAAAGGAACAGGCTGAGCGCATTCCATATTCCAGAGAAATGGAAAACACGGCTCTCGCGAAGAGTGTCTACCCCTGGTGGTGAATAACAATAGCCCATCAACAGTCGAGTGTCCGGAACTTTCCAGTAGTCAAAATACTAGAGCGGACGGAAGATAGGAGACAGCTGGAAAGGCAGTCTCTCTTCGTATCGGGTGGCTGAGGTGCTCTTTCTTTGACGGTACAGAGGGAGCGAAGGCGGTGGACGGGAGGGGGAGTGTCGAATACAATGCATTACTTCTCACCCTTCCGTCTATCTACTCTCCACGACGGAGAGCAAGAGAAGGCACAACCAGTAATGGGCGACAGCTACAAACAAGTCCCGCTATAAATTCACCGACAAATCGGAGGGCCAAATGTTTCGAGGTCGTCAGAGGGCAGAGATCTATCTCGAGCATCTCAAATATTCTCGATTCTCTCGATCATGCCGAGCTGTCAGAAATGATTGCAGCCAGGCGTGAAATGCGCGCCGGCTCCGATCCTCTCTGAAAGAGGGATCGACCGAGAGATCTCCCTCTCTGACCTTCCCTCTCGAAAGATGAGAAGAAGATTTGTGAGGTGCCGCCGAATTTCATCTACGCTCAAGTTCCTTGAGAGATGGTGGGACAGGTTGGCATAACCCGAAGGATCAACCGAAGCTGTTGAACTGCTTTCTCCTCATCTCCGGTTATTCAGTCAGTATTATCACCACTTTACACTCGGCATTTACATACTACTAATGCCTTGTTATGCCAAAGGAACTTACGGTCCACAGATTTACTCCCACACGGAACAACAGTACATCTCACATTGAGAGAGGTTATTATACTTGTTTGGATGGATGGAGACCGATAAACGATAGGGATTCGATTGATACCCGTCAAAGTATCTATGCGTTCACCTCACCTTCAGCGGAAGTAAACACTTGGCCACATCATCAAACATTTCTCCTTAAATCACGATGATTCAGCCAGGCAATAAGATAACATCATTTGAAAAATGAGGAATGACTACTGTCGTCTCATCGTCAGAAACGAGCTTGCAGCGAAACATGTCCAGGACGACGACGTCCTCATAAAAGGCTTCCTGACTAATGTAGCATTTTTATGCGGCCCTAGAAAGAATCTCTCCGTTCCCTATCAACGTTCCTTTATGACCGCCATTTATAGCGTAAGTGCCATCGGGAAGCCAATTTGTCAAATACCAAAAGCTTCCTCATCGCAAATGTCAATTCGGAATGAATTTAACCTCGAGTTTAGTCGGCGTTCAAGATCCGTCTTCATTTCCAGTGTGTGCCAACTAAAAGACGGGAAATGAGAGAAGAGATTGGAGTCTAGGTTCTGTGAAAAGAACGGCAAGAAGAAAGGCGCCGTGAGCCTTTTCGACCCAAAAAAAGCCAAATACAAACGTGCCTGCAAGAGGGCAGGTGGGAGGGAGAAAGAGATAGGAAACGATGATCCCATCCTGCCGGAACGATCTCACTCACACTGCGGGCTGTGAGTGTAATGTACACAGTCAGAGCTGCACTTTCTCAGTCAGGTGGAAACCAATACCCAGAAGCGACTGCGCGGACGAACGAACGAATGAAGTTGACCAGAAAGAGGAGAGAGGCTGGGAAAGCACAGGGGGGACGCATCTGGTATTGGTCAGCAGGAAGAGGGGATGGAAATGGACCAGGGGGGAAGGGGAGAGGAGGGAGAGGCTGGTGAGCGCGACCCGGCCAGGCAACCACGGGAAGAGTAATGCGAGTGGAGCGACTGATCATGACAACGGGGATCTAGAGGGAGAGTACTTTCAGAGTCGAAAAGAGAACTCTTATCTATGATACATAGCCGGAAACCATGCCATCGACACCTCATCATCGAACAATGGGACGGCACCTTCTAGCTCCCAGTTCACAAAGATTTCCGTATGAGATAAGGCAGCAAGGGGATCCAATGAATTGCATTCACCTACACGCACCAACCCGGGGTACACGCTCGAACTCCACTCTTACTCCGAACGTGGAGATGAAAACAACGCAGGGTGGAAAATTGTGTGAGGGCCATGGCCACCATCACCACACAAAATTGGCTGCGCACTCCTCCCCTTCTTTGCCTCTCCGGTTGTTCGTCTTTCGGAACGCGACACGCCCAATGATGGGATTGATCGAATCGAACGAACGACTCACATCACTGTCTTTTGTTTGGCCTGTCCACCCTCACAGGACTGATGGATGGACGCTGACAAGTCCGAGCATCGATAAGACCGTGAGCTCTAGGCGTCAAGGGGAAAGAGTATCATGTCACCCTCCAACTGAATCATCACAGGGAATATCAGCTGAGCAGAAGTGGGACGAGGGAAAACATCTTGGCACGCAGCGCGTCTCTCCCTTATCGTCTCTTAGTACTCGATGGAGGAATTCGGGTCCAAGGGATGCTCCCTGATCACTACACAATCTCTTCATACAATGACGCCAATGCACCTCGTAGCAACAAAGGCTGCAATAGAGATTCCCACGTGATACCAGAGTGACAGCTATAATCCAAGCGACGTGATTCGGGTGATTTCGATGGATCCGAATAAAAACTGCACGATTACAGTGCGAAAACATTCCCTGTTCTCTAGAAAGAAAACGCAACCCGTTTTGAAGGGAACAAACTTCGCTCGAGACGCCCTTTTTGGCAACATCACATGACTAATATCGAGAGGGTGGCGAATAACGGATGCCGATCGAGGAGTGGTGGGCGGACAGGGCGAGCGGGGATGCGGACAATGCTCTGAAGTGGTTCGGAAACGGAGGCGTGCTCCTCCCCTCTCTTTTCTATCGGCATTCCGGCTGCGTAAATAGCCAATAAATGCCAAACGAAGAAGTGAGCCCTATTCCCATGGGCGCCGTATCATGAAAATCAGGTGGGATGGGATAACAATTATCTAGCTAAACACATTCAGCAAGCTTTTGGAGATAAATCGGAGGGGAAAATGCCAGATAGGTTCATCGTATGGACAGCTTTCCGAAAAATACGCTCACACTCCTTGGGTGCACACGTGGTTTTTGAGGGGGGGGCATTCTAAAAACTTCACGGGCAATTCTAGAAACCACGACTATGATTGCAATAACGCCTACGAGCGCATACTTGGTTGTCAAACAAAATGGAAGACCTCGTCAGGGACTCAGAGGGGGAGTAAGTAGGAGAATGGAAGAAGGGAGGGGGAGGAGAAGAGGGGGGGAGGGAGATGATGCATCTTGAGCTGAGAGTGAATGGCCAACTTCAACAACGGGTCTTCAAGAATAGAGGAAGGACGGGGAGAGAGGATCAGGCCTCCCTCAAACAAAGACAAAAAACCTCCATACCCAATGCAGAGCTCGTTTTCCAAGAAAGTAGGGTATATTCGACCGCGCATTCCGAAACGAAACTCAAGCCAATCCAGAGGGATGGACTTGGAAGACTCTTGAATAGTGCAGACCCTGAGACATGCATGGAGGGGTGTAAGAGGAGTCGGAATGGACCTCGGAAGAGGCACCCCGCCAGTGTGATGGGGAGGAGAGAAGCGACGGGGCGAAGCGCCGTCTCGTGGACCACACAATGCGTCACGCTGTATAATGACTCTGCGCCAGTACTAACACCGTAGTCAAAGTGTGAATGTAGCATCTCGAGCAGTACATTGGGACTGGCGCGCCTGACAGAGTGCAGATAGTGCACCCGGGTACAGGACCATTTCGGCTCATGAAACTGCCGACAAGAGTTTGTGGTCATCGCGCCATGGCGAAACACAAACAAACAGCGCGCAAGCCGCGGGTCCCATGCAAATTTCAACAGCAGCTTTTCAGAGTCCGCTCGCTACAATTTCGTCCTCTCCAATAGTTATTCACAGTATTACCGGATTTCGAAATTAGACCTTTGATAAGCTGCGAGCGTTCGCTCATAAAATAGGTGAAAAGTGCATGCTGAGGGGTCACGACATGAGATACCACACAGGGGGCGGACATAAACGCAATCACAACAGAGGTACACCATCGATAACAATAAGTCTCCTGAATAGTTTATCCCTCGATGCACGCGCATGGCACCGTTACATCGTTCTGCAATGCATACAGGGAAAGCATCAACCATTCATGACGAGTTGGAGTAAAAACAGAAAAATTACTATCTGACAAGGGGGGCATTCCAGATACTATTCATACGTCTATTACCTCTATTCGTTAGTACCGGGATGTCAGCTCATACATTGTGAACCCGGGACAAACGTTTTTTTAGCAAATTCTACGGCGTCGAAAACCCAGTAGTCACTGGGCCAACAAGAGGGTGGGAATTGAAATGAAAAGTACTCGGTCGTTAGCTGATAGATCTGCAAGCTGAACACCGATCAAATCATTGCGAGGAAGTGAGGGTTGTAAAATGAAGACACTTCCATGAGGAGCTTTTGCGACACACGTTATCAAAGCCTGACTCGGTGCTGGAATCGGACACCTAGTTTTGAGAATTACTTACACATATTGGCCAATATCCCCAAGTGTCCTAATCGTAAGACATCGTCCGAGTGACAGGTCGATTACTTACTTAAGTAACTAGGAAATATCTAGGGACTATAAACCTGAGAGTACATAGGACGGACAGGTTCCCCCTGTCTGAGAGGGGCACGTCCATCTACTTCAGCCTCTGCTTGGCTCGCGTGTAGGCGTTCGAGAGTCGGTCGACTCCCACTGCGAATCGGCGATAGCCGGCGGCAATCTGAACGAATATGAGGTCCGTGAATTTTCGGTATTAGAAACAGATCAAGAAGCGTTTGGTTTTGGTGCCTAACAAGGCCGAGACCACAAGCTTTCTGAACCAGGCCTTCTTAACCGATACGAACAAAGTGCAAACATACCGCAGCACAAGCAGTCACCAGCAGAGTCCATGTCTGCTGCGTCAGCTTCACACCATAGATGAGAATATCTCGCGTGACGTTGAATACAAGGACCTACAATAGGTCGATACAATTAATTACGTATCGATTAGAGAAATAAACTCACAACAAACTTGGTGATGGCTGCCGTCCTGATCATGCCACCGACGGCAGAGGGATAGCTCTGCACGGTCTCAACCCACGTGTCGCGCTCCCACACACCGACTCCTCGCCTATCGGCAACCTGTAAAAATAGAAAACTAATTTTGGGCAGAATAACTCCTCCGGAAATTATACATTAGCCATATACTTTTATTTAAATATGTCATAACTACATTTTTCTATCCAATGACTAACCTTCTCGCTCATGAGCAGCCGTTGAACAAGTCGCGAGTACGCGGGGACCGATTGCAGGGCCTAAACACAACAGCTCATTTTCTTCGCGAGCATTTTCCACCTTGAGATGAGTGGAGTCCTCTGGAGGTGGAACGCGAGCATAGCCCCTCCTCACGAGATCAACGTTCAGATTGGTCCGCGTGAAGGTGTTCTGGAAGCAATATATTTCTCAGGCGATGTGCGACAGAGTTCGAATACGAAATACTATTATACCTTTTTGAATGTGACGTCGGCATCGATGGTTTCCGGCGCGCCTTCCGCAGACTTGATGGCAGTGAATGTTATCGGCTTTCCCACGAGCCGCAGATCCCGCGAGACGTATCTGAAATCAAAAAATTTCTGGAAATTCCAATACTTGCAGATATGGAACAAAAAGACGATACAAGGTCTCTCACGTCTGTCCAGCCTTGGACATGTCCAGACCAGCGAGGCGCAAAGTGAGAAGACCAGGCTGAAAAAGTGTAATCATGGATAGATCCCCAAGGTTTTCAATCGTAACAGTCCAAGTGTGCTAAAAAGCAGTCGAATAGAACGTACTTTGGCATTCTTTCTCGTGGGCAGGAGACGGGGAAGACGAATGATCGGCTGGTGTTCAATTCGCAGCTCGCCACTCGCAAGCACTTCACGAATCTGGTGAATAATAATAATCAAAGTTCGACACTTTGCTCTCGTTTACATTCTACAGCTAATTCGATGATCGAACAAAATGGTACATACCTTTCCCTTGAGTTCGAGCTCCTTGCGAATAAACTCCTTCGGTATCTGGCCGGCAGTTTCGAACTTCGCGAACTGAAATGAAGCGATTGAACACGATGACTTATCTGTAGCACAAACGATGCTATTCCATCGCGATGCATTGGACAACTTACGATTCTGGAGTTCCGCAGAAAAAGGGCAGTCCCGAGCAGTCCTGCTCCGATGATGGTTCCCTGATAAATTACGTGGTTGTTAGTCAATGTTTTACTATCAATTCCTGTGCGACCTTTGTGACTAAGCCAACATACCCGGACGAGTAGAGCGGAATACTTGTCGATGGGATCGATCACTTTCCCGGGCGGATCGGTAGCCGCAGCTGCGCTGGAGGCATTCCCCGCCGCAGGAGCGGACGCGGCCTCCTCACCCATTCTGAAGAGCCCTATCAGCGATAACAGATTTGTTGCCTAGGTTTACACAAGAAAATAGCGTAAATAAATAGCAAAATAAATAAATACAAAAATGATACATACATTGGCAAGAACTGCGCCAGCAAACCTCTGACGCAAGAAATTCTCCATGGCAATTGCGAAAGCACACCAACCACATGAGTGAATTTTGCTATCAATACAGTATTCATCAATTTCCGATTGTCTTCCGTCCATTATCAACTGCATTTTTCGAATCCATTCATCTTTTTTTTCAGCGTTTTTGGTGTTGTAATCCGAGCTATATTTTTGATATTGCATCGATTGCAGGATGCCACTGCCTCCGGCACTACTGGCGCGCCTCAAGAAGCGCGGAGTCATCAAAGAACGTACGTCGGGTTTCAAAAAAATCGAAATTGAGATGTCCTAAAAGGAATTGATAAATATTCATATCAAAACGAACGTTAAAATCAGACGGATTAATACAAATACAATAAGAGAATCATCTCTCGTTCCAGGCGAGGAAGTTATCGCGGAGAACTATGATGCTTCGACGGAAAAGAGCAAAGAGGATGATGTGGAGCGGAGCGTCGCAGGTATTTATTTTTGTATCGTCTTTCATAATACTAATAATTTCGGACCGAGTACGATTAATTTTCACGAGATATATAACATTTTATATTGTAGGAGCTCCCGGCTGCCCGAATAAGTACAACCCGTACCATCTCTGCACGGACTACTGCTACGACCACTGGCAGGATGGCAAGCCGGAAAACAGGTTAGCTTGACATTCTTAGGAGTTCAACAGTTCTTGATCAGGGTTACCAATAGAATAGAAAAATAACCATCATTTTTTTTAAATTGCAGGATGAGTGAACGATACACTGCACGTCGTCAGCGAATGCTGAAAAAATACCCACTTCCGGAGGGCTGGACTCAGGTTTGGGCATCTCTTTTGTCGTCTCTTTAGTTCAGCAAATAGCTCATTTTGGTTGTGAAAATAATGCTTCTTGGCAGGTGTACGATGCCGGTATCGGCCGACACTACTACTGGTGCTCGGAAACAGACGAGGTGAGCATGGCAAAAAATATGGGCTGTTAAATTAATATTCTCCACCCAGCGAACATCTTGAAAACCTCGTAATCACAGAACATAGATATTTTCTGCCCGATTTCCGACAAAGAAGCGAAGAGGTTGTAGTAGTTTCTCAAGGGTATATGACATAGGTGTGCTGGCTTTCTCCGCGCCATCCACAAGCCGTGATCGGCGAGGCGGCGCCGAAGATGGCACGCGAACTTCTGCGAGAGAAGAGCTACGGAGGCGAGGCGTCCAGGGAGGATCGATACAGGTGAATATTTTTGAAAAATAACTATGATATTTATAATTTTTCATTTTAGTAAAAATGATCTTCGCAGGGGCGATTTCCGCGCCGGGGATCGGGAGCGGGATAACGACCGCGATCGCGACAGGGACCGAGACAGGGATCGTGACGGTGGCAGGGACAGGAGAGATGATCGGGGATACGACCGATACCGAGGCAGGGTAAGGACGTTCCGAACAATAATATTTAATTCAAGAAGTCATATTTTAAATTAGAAAGATTATGCAAAAAAATTTAACTTATATATTTTAAATTAAAATGATTGCGTTCGCTGAAGGGCGATGAGCGCCGGCGTCGACGGGAGGAGGAACAGCGCCGCGAACGCGAAGATACCCCTGAGCAGGAAGACGATGAGGAGGTTCGTTTTGAACATATCCATCACTGCTATCGATTGGTTTCAGCGAGCTGAAACTAATCTATGCTTTTCGAGTGATTCCTAATTTGGTCTCTGAATGCTGCAGGAAGAGGACGTCGAGGAGGGCATCGATGCGGACGGCGAGCGAAAGAAGAAGAAGGAAGTCAGCGATCGGCAGCGACTGCGTGAGTATAAATAAATAAATGAAGCTGATAGTTGGCTAACAGTACGACATTCATCTTTCATGTTTTACCAGTCACACGTGTAAACTTTCTTAATTGTTCTTTTCCAGAGCGAGCGAAACGCAAGGGCATTGACCCAATGGATCCCGCCGCGTACTCAGACGTTAAACAGTACGTTCACTTAATTTAATTATTTTTGCTTAATGCATTTGGGCGGTGGTGAGTACAAGTTTCCAGGGGCAAGTGGGCGTCCGGATTGTTCGAGGATGAGAAGTCCGGCGCGGATACGACCGCCGGAGGACCTCTTTTCCAGGTATTTTATGAATTTTTGAAATATATATCGTCGTTGAAATAGTGGCCAGCGACATGCAAAGGATGTTTGCATGTGTATCCGATTAAAGGTACAACTTGAAATTTGAGAAAAGTGGGTTGTTGGTAACAAAATAAATAACATAATTTTAGATGCGTCCCTATCCCGCGCCCGGAGCGATTCTGCGCGGGAAGAAGAAGCCCGAAGATGCCTAGTGAAGGATGGGAAACAGCAGGCATTAAATTCCTTCCAGTACTTTATTTGTATCACATTTGTAACCTTTTCCATCTTGAGCGTTGTTATTTATATTTTCTCCCTTTGATTTTGTCCTCATAATTCCGTAATAAACGCTGCAGTCCTTCGGTTATTTTGAAATTATTGATGTCTAAGCTCATCTCTCGTGTATCTCAGCGTTTCCGATTGAAGATGGAAGCAAACTAATATTTATCTTGACGTAATTAGATTGGTTCAGTTTGAGAGAGATGACTCGTCTGCGTGTGATGCGTGCAGAGATGGGATTCGTTGATCGGGGCGATGGCTCCTGTTCCTTCTCCGCGGGAAAGGTACGGTATCAGGGATGGGTAGCCCATTGGGTACTCGGAAAATAGTCTTTGAGGCGCGGTAAAATATTTGGAATCTTGTTCTTTGTACGCCTGGATTTAATTCATGACGAAGGAATAATTTTATAATTGATGAGAATAATGTACTGAAATATGCGCCTTGCAGAGCGTCGTGTGGGCTTCCGTCAATGGGCCCGGCGATGCTCATCCGTCGAAGAGACACGGCGATCGCATGTACATCGACAGCTCCTTCCGACCCGCCAGCGGCGAAACCGACGATATTGCGGTGGGAGTGAACACAGTCAATATCATCGGGCTTTCTCTAGTTCGCGCCCCTCCTACAAGCTGCCCTCGAACACACCGTCAATACGAAACTCTTCCCGCGCACTGCACTCCAGGTTGCCACTCCTCCATTGCGATCATTAAGTATTAACCATGAAAAGTCAGTGCGAGATGAGAAATCAAGGCCCCAAAGATCTCTCCTCATCCTCAGATGATGAATTGTTAGATGCATGTTCAAGTAAATATGAGATTGGTCGTCCCTCACGAGTTTTATCGGGCGGAGGGAATTGGGGGGAAAGGGGCGAGTGGTCAGTTGATTCATCCGCCGGAGGTTCTTCCTTC
>JACMIG010000052.1:0-11275 GCA_014805385.1 Levipalatum texanum
GTGTTCAAATCACCCCTCTCATCTACCCCGTTTGTGGTGGGCCACCCGCCACATTTTCACCCATATTTACCAAGGGGTCCCCCCCCCCACCCCCCCCCCCCCCTTCCATTCATCAAGAGTTGTGATTCATTCATCACAAGTCTCTCGGCGGGGAGTATTCATTTTTCTTGATTTTCGCACGCGCGGATGTGAACGAGCCACAAATACGAATAACATTGCTATTTTCAATTTCTCTTATCAGGAAACTATGTCCTCCGGCCAGAACCTCGCAGCGTGCCGGCGATTACAATTCGCTCCAGCCCTTCGAATCACCAAGTGGATTCTCGCTGCCGAGGTGCTAATCTCGGCAATGTTCTGTACACTTCTCGTGTTCTCTGCGAGGTAAGTCTGCCTTCTAATGACAAAGCCTCTCGAATCATTTCAAGATCCGGCTACATCTTCAACCTCCTCCTGGCTCTCGTCGCCGCCGTCAATTCTGTTGTCGCACTTCTAGTGATACGGTAAACACTTCATTTCCCTGGGTGTGTTATCATCTCCGAAAACAAATCGTCATCTCGTGTTTTCGATCTTGTGTATCCATGTCACACCCCCAAAAATGTAGCAATCAGCATGGCAGGGTGCGAGTGTAGTGTAAACAATTTCGAGGGCGAAGACCCTTGGTAATGAGAAGAAGCGGGAATAGCAGCGAGGAAAACCTTGATTGAAATTCTGGTTATAGCGCGGATGAAAGACCAACACTTTGTTTGGTCCATCCTTCCATGTTTCACATGCATAATTGCTGCAGGCGGTTGCAACGGGGGATCTCGGCATCCGCGCTGGTGGCCCATTCGCTATGGAAGGGTCTCCAGATAGCACTCATGATCCCGTCGACCAGCGTGCTGACCATAGCCCTCATCAAGGTTTGGAATCAACTTATTCAGCGTTAGAGCCCTGTTGAAGGAGGGTCATCTCGGCGACAAGAATCGCTCACCGCGCTCGGCCATAATCATCGTGACAATCGTGTGGAGCTACGCGTGCTTCTGCATCCTATCCATAATCTACCTCGCACGACTCGGGAGGCGACTGTGGAAGCGCAAGGCCGTATCCGGATACCCATTGTGAGTTGTTTTCACAAGCAGCGTGTGAAGTATTTCAAGCAGGTGAAAATGCTCCCAGACACGATTTGCAACATGGTTCCGGGTTTTACGTTTGCGTGCAATTTACCAGGAAGAGGAAAAATGTTCCAATCTCGGGGGACCCTCTATAAGACCCTGCTTCCATTATCTCTGCTACACCATCACGGCATAGCACTAATTGAGAGTACGAAATAGAAGGCAGGCAGGATTATAGGAGCAGTAGGATCGAGAAATGCGAGAAAAGGTCAAGTCCAAGTGAGAGAAGAGCCAGGTTGCTTCAGGGGGATTTGTGGACAAATCCGAGGAAAGTAAAAAAAAACACTTGCAGCGGCACGAGAGCATCGAGCGTTCATTCCGTCATCTCCTTCATCTCCGCTTCGGAGGGACCTCCAACTCCAAATGGGGTAAAGGCGAATAGAAAATCAGTAGAAGGTAATAAAGGCATCTCAAAAAATGCTCCAGTTCAATGTAGAAAACGGGGTAAGAACGAATAGTAAATCAGATAGAAGGAAATAGAGGCATCACAAAAAATGCTCCAGTCCAACGTAGATGAACAACATGTGCCAAAGACACACAAAAAGAAAGAGCCAACAAATACACATTCAGCCTCGCCGCGATGAAAAGGGACTCCTGGTGGAGGGTGGCGAGTTGTTGGACGCCAACGACGAGGCCATGACCGAGTTCGTCGGACGGGGTCGGCCACGAAGCGATGCCATGCCACTGGTTATGCCACTAGCCGAGGTTAGTAAGTCCTGAGGACGGAAACGTAGAGGACGAAAACGACGACGGGGTTAGCTCACAAAGACTCGGATCGCGAAAACCTTCCACATTTCAGTTCACGCCAAATTCCATTACACCATTTACACACTGACGATCACAAACACGACACGGACACACAAGGACATGCATTCAACGGGTCAAATCAGGTAAAGTTAACCATAAGAAATAAAAATGAAACAATTTTTTCCAGGTGCTTCCATATCATCGCTGTGCCATGTTGCCATTTTATAGTGTAATAAATTTGTAAGTGTTGATATTCATTCCGATGTGTGTGATAAAATGTAATTGTATGCCCCCAAGCCCCCATACCCTGATACTCACCGCTTGCTCCGCTCTCCGCACGATCAGCGACGTGTCCTCCAGCGTGTCCAGGAACTTGGCCGTCAGTCCAAGATGGGCCATCTCCGACTCGATCGCAGACACGAAGGCAGACGCTCGCCGCGAAAATGGCACGCGGTCCGAGTCCTGGAATAGCAATTGAATTATAAAATCAATCGATGATTCGATCTAGCAACCTGGGGGACGGATGAATTGAGGGCCGTCGGAGTGGAGGGAGCCGTCGTCGACTTGTGCTCCTCCCACGTGCGCAGTGATGCATCGAAGGATTGCTGTAATCAGAAATACTAGTTGAATAAAGCGATATTAAATAATCTACATCATTGTTTTATCAAGAGTCCAAAAATCGATGCAGATCGATATTCTCCTCTCTCTCACCGCATTCTTGACGAGCAACTGTGCCCTGTTCTTATGGACAATCTGCAGGACTCCTGGGGGTTGTAGCCACGGCTCACCGTCAACCTGAGGCCAATTATCGATTAATTAACTTAATTATCGATTTATCGCACCTGAACGGGAATCGGCTCGTCACCGTTGATGGTAATCTTGACGTGCCGACACTGCGCTATCCGATGATTCTGGAGGCGGACGACGTTTGGGACGCGCGACGTCGCGACGTGAATAACGCCGAAGAGCGCAACAACCTGCAAAAGATAAATAATTATTTTTACTTAATTTTCATGCGATACTCGAAAGAACTAATGAGCGAGGGGGAATAGCGTGTTTTGGTGATAAATATGCGTTGATCGATAAAAATTCAATATGTACTGCTTTCCACCGGCACTGCAAACTTTCGTATTTATAATAATGAAATTCACATTTTCTATTCTAAAACGTACCTCGAGCACTTTATCGTCGTAGCTCTGAACGGTGAATTCGGATTCGCGTCCCTCGCCCCAGAAGTTGGCACCGCCCGAGTATGACGGGATGTTGAGGATGACGATGCCCTGAAGCGAATAAATAAATCGATAATCCAATAATCAATTATCAATCAATATATCAATAAATACACCACCTGCAGAGATGGTAAATCAATCGGCAATCCATCGCATTCCAATCGTATCCGCTGATCGAGATTGCGATACGTCCGATGGACGAGCTCCTTTCCACCGAGGATCCCGTACCACATAAAGAGCTTGGAGCGAGAGCGTTGCTGCAAAAACAAATCAATAATTAATCGATAATTGAAAGCTCGACAAATCAATAATTACAAACCTTATCCGGGACTTCTTCCCTCTTGTTGTGAAAGTCGAGAGCGATCTTGGCATCGAGCCCGATTCCAAAGTAGTTGCTCATGACCTTGAGTTCCTTGTAGTCGGGGTTGCTACAAGAATAACCTAATTCAAGATGAAAAAATGGGATTGGGAAAAATCAATAAATGGTGACGGAAGAAAAAAAAGCGATGAATAAAAATCCACGAACAGCGTGGGATCTTCCCAGTCAAGCTCGCTTCCCAGCGGATGTACGTTGGCATGGAGGAGGAGGACCTCGGCGATTAGACTGCCTCCAGTGAGGCCGGAAGACAAAATGCCTCTGAAGAAAAAGCGTTCGGTGCATGACCAGCCGCGACGCGCGAGCCACGCGTCGCGTTTACCTTTTGAGAGCCGGTAATCGATCCATGAGTGTCTGCCTCGATCGATCGTTCGTCGAGAGATAGGCTCGCTGACGTGCCGACTGCGTGCCTAGCGCCGTTTCGATCGTCGCACTCCGACCTTTCCGATGGACCACTGAAATAATAGTTCGGATGTCAGTGTCAATCAATATAACTGTTCTGGACAAGCAATGTTATTCTGCCAATCTCCTTTATCCTTCAATTATAAACCACCGTATCCCACCCGTACTCCGTTCTCCGCCGGCCGATGTTGATGGTGATGCGGCTTGAGACATTTCTGCAAGAATATATTGATCACTATTCCAGGGGATCGATTGACTCACCGTACAAACTACTATCACTATGGCTCTGCTTGATGTCTCCGCCTCCGTCTATCCGTGCTGCCGACCCCGTGGATGGACTACTGTCCGCCTTCTGCTTCAGAGCTGCGAAGGGGAGCAATTATTATTGACGAAAAAACAATGACGTGGTAAATGTAGTAGCAAGCCACTACTGCATTTAGAGAATACCATGGCGGATAAATGCAGTAGTAAGGACTTACACCCCATGGGGTTGTCCCAATCCACCTTGGCAGCCGTGACAGTCGGACTGGCGGGAGTGGGCGGGTGCACGACGCTGAAAAGATATGATCGATAGATACACCACAAGAGCGCCAGTATAGTGCTGACGCAGATTCCGCCCGCAGAAAATACCGTACCAGCTGGGTCCGGGCTCGGGCTCTTCATCCTCATCGTCCTCGTCTTCCTCATCCAATCGACTTCGTCGCTGTCCTCCAGAGGCTAAGCTGTTATCAAGAGTAAGTGGTCGACTCGTCTTCCGATCCTGCCGCGAGGCGCTGGGATCGCTTCCGAGGGATGTCTGAAAAATCGATTTTAAAAATAATTAAATCGAAAAATCGTTCTTAGCCAACCTTGATGGCCTGTTGACTGGGCGATGCGGGAGGCGAAGCAGCTCGACCCGACGGCGTTGTCTTGCTGCGCTTCTTCTTGAATCTATCTCTTTTCTGCGCCGCTCCTCCTCCACCTCTGCAAATAACGATGAATATTGCAAAAAAAAACCCGAAATAATTTTTGACGTAAAATTCACGCCGTTTCCCTTAATATTTTTCTTTTTTTATATATATTTAACCTAGTCTTATTCTTATATTACCGTACCTCGTCTCCCGATTGTGCCGATCGATGCTCTGCTCGGCGTACTCGAGCATGTCGACGAGCGCCTTCTTGAGGCTGTTCGCTCGCTGGACGAGGCGCTCGCGACGGGCTCGCTCTTCCTCGCCTGCAATTAATACCGCGTGAAATATAAGACTTAAAGTGCGTCAGGAGAATCGAACGCGTCAATGATCCCCTTTTTTTTACAATCACTAAAAGTGCGTAAAGAGAATCGAAAAGCGTCCGTGGCTCTCTTCTCTGACCCAGCCCATCGACAGCCTCCACGCCACCGCTCTCCTCCATCGCCGACATCTCCGATAGCTCAGCCATCAAGGGATTGAGGCGCGCCAGCAAGCTGCGGCACCTGTAAAATTGCACGATAAAAGAAACACTAAGATGTTTGTCGCACTCCAACGTCTACACCACAGACGCGGCAACGACTACCACGTACTTGTCCGTAAGGGGGTCCTCGGGGTGTCGTCCGAGCTGCCTTTCCCAGTTCTCGACCTGATCGTATGTCGACTGCACGCGCTCCATCAGCTCGCGCACGCAAATGCAGAGATGCCTGGAAATATTTTATTCAGAAAAATCAATAATATTCTTTATTCCGGATAATACAGCCAAAATAATCATGAGTGTGCAGTTATGGAAAGCTCCGAGCACTATGCTGTCATTCTCGAATTCAGTCGACAAGTCGGCATACAGTGTCCATTCTTATACAATCCCGATGCTTACCGTCCTCCATAGTATTCGATAAAACGAAGTGCGCGGTTGATAGCGCTAGATTTCAATCAAAATAGGGGAAATAGGAAGTAGATGCAGAATTTGAATGTCTATCGAAATTTAAGCCGAACCAACCTCACGGCACTGATGACTTCCATCGGCGTTTCGGCTGCCATCACTGCGGTTACCTGGAGAAAATCAATAATGGAATTAATAAATATATTTTTTAAAAATCACCTTAGAGGCAATGTTCTGTTCCTGCCTCCTGACAGAGCTCGCGTCGACGCCCTCGAAAGCCATGATGGACCACCTGGGAATTATGTACGTAAAGTGAGTCAGCACTCCATCTGCGCCCGCACCTATCGAGCATCCGCGTGTGCGCCCTCTCGTACGTCCGGATCATATTCGGAAGGCGGGCATCGTTGTAGAAGGCGTGTCCCCACCCCAGCACTCGGGCCAGATCGTTGCCCGTGCCCAGTGGAAGGATGCCGAGTTGACACTGAAAAATAATAAATTTATTTTCCCCCGATTATCTCCCTTCAATCAAATTTTGCTTCACACGCGTAGGATACTGTTGTAGAACCTACTACAATAACTCTACCCCAGTGAAATTAAACCGTGCTCCAATTACATACCGTAACCTGGTGGTTGGTCAATAAATAATTCTCAAACTCGTAATTGTTTCAGACCAAAATTGCAGCCACGCAGGCCGTTTTTTTATATTGAGAATATGTGTGCGGGGTGGGAAAATTGCTCGTGTTTGATGTCTTTCGGCGAATAATTGCCCCGGCGGTAGAGAGAGTTATTAGAACCGCATGCACTTATCGTAACCCTCATGGAGTCGACTCTCCAGCATCATTGTCACATCATCAGACTCTTTTTGAGGCAAAAGATACTCGGAGATCAATATACCTCTTCAAGATAAGATGCCGTGGGAGCACAACATTACCTTTACAATCTATTGCTATGACCACATCTTCACTCGATTTTAGCAAGTCACTCGAAAAATCCAATAACCATTACCTTGGCATGCATTCCCAATCGATCGAGGGCGCTGAGGACCCATCCCACCGTTCCATCTCCTCCCGCCACGAGCACGCGGAACGTGTCAAAGTGCGCGAAGAAGGTGAGCCTTCAACATAAGAAGGCTCATTTCGGGTGATTTCGATCGCTTACGGAAAGTCGGGTCCACAGGCTATTAGATCAAAGACTTGGATGGGGTTGAGGAGGCGGCGGAGTTTCCGGATGAGGCGGTGTCCCTGGTTATCGCCACTCTTCGAGTTAACGAGTACGAGCAGCGGCGAGCCGCCACCGTAATCGCCACCCGTGGCATCGTCCCTGAATTAGGGTAATCGCAAACTGAATCGATATTTCGAGGATACCGTATCCGCGCCCGTCCGTCTTCTTCTATTCTCTCCACTGCAATGGGCGGAAGGACGGAGAGCGACGTCGGACCGAGTAAGCAGCATCTATAAAAAGAGATAATTTTTATTCAAATATCGCTTATTTGAAAGCCTACCTAGTCATGGCTCCTTGGCACGAGTCGTGCACGCATGCCGCGCACCACAGACAACGGTAATCCTGCAAATATAATACTGACTCCATTCCGGTGCCCTGACGCAGCTTGGGTTCAATGCGATACCTGCAGTTTGAGGACGCTTCCACAGGCACGCTCGCAGACGGCGCACTTGCTTCCCATCGGCAGATTGCCCTGCAGCCACTGATGGGGGCCGACCGAGTTCTGAAAAAAGAACGTTAACGCAGACGTGGTGAATTTGCGCACCTCCGGTGTCACATACTGCAGCCCAGCGGGGATGGTATCCATGACGGTCCACTTGCACGGGATGTCGACGGCACGATCGGCGCACCGCTTGTGCGCCTTCAGCTTGCAGACTGGAATGACGCAAATGGCGTAATGGAGCACGCGATGTGTCGGATACCTTCGCACGCGTATCCGTGCCACGGTACGCCGGTGAACTTCTCCTTGCAGATGTTACAAAAGGTGGGGCGGTGATGGGAGGAGTTGGCCCATTTGTGAGCTCCCGATGTCAGGCGGCGCAGTTCGGATGTTCCCTGCAAAATTATAAAAATTGCAGAGGCTCGATAGGGTCAGTACATGGGTTTCATGTTTGTAAATTATCTACTGTAAGTAAGCTACACTGTACTCATAAAATATTTGTAAAAACATTTTCATTCACCACTATGCTGGTTCCAGGTTTTGGTTGGTCGAATTAATTAATTTCGCTGCTACAACCACCCAAGATAAACTCGTTTGACTATGAGAAATGTTCCTTATTATACTCACATGATTCCACCCCACCGGTCCTCCGATGCTCAGGCAGGTCGCAGAAACGGCCAGGATTTGGTTATCGAGCGATGGCATTGATAATAGCTAATAGCTAACGAGAGTAGGGATGCTACACTGCCTATCTAGAAGAGGCTAGGGTGCCTACTGTCGGTGTGGGACCCGAGTAAAATGGGCGTTCGGTGTAGACCTCCCCCTCTCCCTTCGCGCTTTCGTAGGCATGGAGGTGGAAAAATGAATAATTGTCTCCGCCCCCTTCCAGGTCTGATTTCTCTCGCCCGATCCGCTTCGAGGACAGAGGCGAGATGTTGGGAAAAAGTGGAGACAGCAGATGGTTAGATTCCGAAAATGTGAGGCTCTCCAGGGAAAATGAATGCTTGCGCGCCGCCCCCTGCCATTATAATTCAAAGAAAAATGTATCCCTCCCCTTCCCTCTACGCACCGTTTGACCAGTGTAATACAGTAGCGATGTAACGAAAAATTCCCGAGATACTTTGTAAATAAATATCTGGGACACTCCACATTCGGCTGATTATGAGGAAACATGTCCAATGACGCAGTTACTGTAGAAACAGAAATCATTAAGATCAGCGGGGGAGAAAGCTATTTTTATTATCAGCGCTAATTTCGACTCTATTCATACTGCCCGATGGAGAGATTATAAAGTGCATGATGACCAAGGAAGGAGGAACCGCAGAATCGCTCCAAAAGTTAGTACAGATGTCTCTACCATTGTACTATAATAGTACACTTCGAAGATAATAGTACATTTCAAAGATCCACCACACAGGAGTTGGTCCAGTGTAGTGTGTGAATTCAGTCCGACCCGAGAATCCACTACAAAGCTTGATAATCTCTTTCCTCCTACACTAATGCATAAACCACAGCCGTCTGCGACACCGCCAGAGATCAGGCGAAAATCTTAATCCCATGAATTTCAAAGAAGCCCCATATTTGTCAGGGCACCCGCAGAATGAATTGGACGTAGACAAACCAACGGGGCTTCGGAGTTCATTCAAGCTAATGTTTGAGGAAATAGAAATCAAAATGTTGGCGGAACCAAAATAAACATTTCTATTATCGAGGGAAAAGGTGATGCGGAGAAAACGTTGCTCGCAACTTTTTGCAAAGTTTCTATTTACTCGCAAGATCAATTATCCTTCCATTTCTAAATTTTTCCTTTAATCTTTAAATTTTATTGATATATTAGAACAGTTTATCCTCCGAGCTTACTATTCCCCCCGGAATAAATATATTACCGGTTCACTGGCGGTGCATGCTTCGATGCTGCGGCACCATTCGCCGACGTCATCCTCGAGGGCAAGGGGCGCTTCGCCGACGACACGAGATGAGCCCGGCCTCGGTTCCCCGTCTCCACTGCCCGTCGCTGCTACCTCTGCCCCTCCTGCTTCCGCCACCGATGGCGAGGCCATCTCCTGGAACAATCATTATGAGGACAGATGAGGAGAAATTCAGAGATCCGCTACGTCTCCCCCAGAGGTGTTAAAATTCAATGTAGAAAACTTCGTTGTATCGCATTGGAATGGAGAGAATAATACCCCGAGATAATCAAATTAACTTTAAGCGAAATATCAAAGTCAGATAGCCTCGTTACTGCGTTTATCACAATAAGGATATTTTTTTCAATACCTGGCCCGTGGGCTGGCGCAATCGCCGTTACGGTGCGAGTCGATCGTTCTATCGGGGGGTGGTGCAGCTGCCGGCGGAAGAGCTCCTTCCTCGTCTTGTCCCACTCCTCGATCGAGAAAGAAGCGAGCGGGGCGCTGTTATCTGCAAAAATTATACCATAAAAAGGGGGGTCATGAATTTCACCACAGGAAGTCATATATCGAAAAGAAGAAAAATCACGGTTATTACGAAAGCGGAGAAGCAAAAAGGTTACATGGTCTTTTGCGGGGAACCGAAAATAGCGCAAATGTGATGGCATTATGTCTGCGTCAGTCTTGCAAAAGGGCATAACGGCGGGTCTGTGGCGTAATGTCATCATACCTCCCACGAAGAGCTATGACACAAGTCTCTACATTCCAGATGCAATTGGAATTGAAACATCGCGCCGAGTAGAAGAACGGGGAAGAGCAATCATTCCCAAATTGCAAATTGCACCATGCGAAACGCCAAGAAGTGGCACTATCAAACAGAAGCTTCGAGAGCGATCCCCCCAAAGTAGCCAAAGTAGGACCAGGAATGCGTAGAGCGATTATGAGAACAATTGAGCGCGCGCGGTGCGAAGAAGACGGGAGTGCCCTCCATCCCCTTCCTCAGCCTCTAATAGCAGTCGTTCGTGACCGCAGCGATTCGTCCCGGGGGAACACCTTTATTTTCCTCCCCGATTGGAACCACGACTACGCCTCGTCTAGGCTCCACTCCCTTCCGATTGGAAGTGACTACACACGCCGCGGGTGTTCGGGGGGCTTCCTGCTAATCAACGATGGAATGTAATCAGGCAGAGCGCTTGTAGAAGATTAGGTTCAAAATTTGCAGTGACATGGAGACGGAGCGGAGGGAGTAGAGAAAGTCGTTCTGCTTCCGAAATTTCGAGGAGCGAGACTTCATATGTGAACATGTTAACATTGAAAAATTGTAACATTACAAGGGTGAGGTTGAATTTTGTTTCGGGCGGCACTAGATATACTCCGAGGCCGGGAGAGAGAACGTCGAACATGACACAATTCAATGAGAACGACGACCGCCGTCTCACAGCAAAGTTGAATCAGAACGTGCAAGATGCGAACGGCCGACCGACTCAGGGGCACCAGACCGGTTATCTAACGGCTAGAGGCGACGAGGGGTGAAAGTGACAGAATAAAGCTGAGGAAAGATTCTTTCCGAAAGAAGAAGCCAATTAAAGATCCCTCCATTTACACCACGGAAAAGCGAGAAAAGATTCGAGCAAAGGTTAGGAAAAATATTTATAGAACTAACAAGGGATAAATCACAGTCGGGTATGGCAACTCCGAGTCGGATATGGGGCGCTGCACCCCTCCGGGGGGGAAACTACCAAAAAAATTAAAATTAGTCTCGGAATGGCAAGTACGTAAGAACGCCATCCAGAAGAGTAGTGAAAAATCGATATTTTCATTTTGTTTCTAATCGAATCCAGTCATGGGGCGCTGTGATGGGGTGCTCCGACTGATGAAAAAAATACCCGTGGGTGACGCTGAATTTGGTCCATTGCGAAGTTATGGCCTGAAATGTGTTGAACCAGGAACGGATGTCAGTTTGGAGATTCCCTGAG
>JACMIG010000052.1:27790-42246 GCA_014805385.1 Levipalatum texanum
GCGTGCAGCGTGAAATTCGAAGGAGACGCTCGCACGATTCGAAAACTTATGGCTCATTTTTCGAGAAGTTAACATTATGACGCTTGAGGAGTACACTGTAGTACGGTCCAGTAGATTCAAAGTGAACAATGTCTGCTATATCTCGGGCTGCTGAAGTAACAACAGTAAAAATATCGTTCGATAATGTTGCATTTGCCATGCATTTCAAATGACGGTGAATTCTAAAGAAAAGAAAGGAGATTTGCTCTCCTCGTTTCTCGGGCTTCGCAGTACGTGAGAAGATAGTGTTGCAGTATGCACAACGCTTTGGATTGGGAATCCAAAGCGTTGTGCAAATATTCCCCGTGAAAGGACGAACAGCTCACACCCCCCCCCATCCCTCACGAGAAGAACGGACTGTTAAATATCTCGCACAACTCGCACCCTTGTCGACGTGCAGCGGTGTCCGAGTGGTTAAGGAGATTGACTAGAAATCAATTGGGCTCTGCCCGCGTAGGTTCGAATCCTGCCCGCTGCGAACGTTTTTGTATTGCTTTTGATCTTTCGAGTTTGCGGGTTTTGCCAAAGAAATTCAACTCCGTTATTGTAGAGAACCCGGAGCGTTCTAATTCCCACGCTCGGATCAGACCAATGACGGACTGCGCGAGATTTTGACCTACCTTTACGAACCACGTGTGATGACCCATGTGATTCAATCGACCATGATAAGGGGTTAGAAGAGATAAATCAAGAGTGCACGTAGTCCGTCATTGTTATTGCCTGAGCGTGGAAATTAGAATGCTTCGGGATTCCGACAACATTCACTGTTCGCAGTTAACCATATAACATTGATCATAGAAAATTATTGCGATTTCTTGATGGGATATGTTTATTCGGAGTCCATTCGGGCCCGACTCGTAAATATATTTCATCGGAAAGTAATAACGCTCCCACGAAAGGCAGCTTTCCGGAATAGTTCCCAGTGGGTGACGCTGTTTGCCGAGATTGGGCTCTGCCTGCATAGGTTGGAATCCTGCCCGATGCTAACCTTTTATACCTCTCTTGCTCTTTCAAGTTTGCGGGTTGTGTCAGAGAAATTCAACTGACAAGGGACTGGTCCCAACCTGGCCCCGCGATTGCGAGTCTCGTATGGGGCGCTGAGTTACTTGTGACCCCAAAACACGAAAACTGGGTTAAATTTTTTAGGTGCGTCAACTGGCTGGGAGCGGTAGATCAAAGAACACCAAAAAATCGATATTTTCACCTTGGTTCGAATCAAATCTAGTCATGGGGCGCTGAGATGGGGTGGACCCACTGATCACAAAGATACTTTATTGAGCCCCCAAAGACGTTCCAGGACGAAGTTATGACCTGAAGAGTGACGATCCCGGAATAGGTGTCTGTTTGGAGCTTCCCAACTCGCAGGTTATGCACGATGGGAGTAAAAATTTTACATTATTTTTACATGAACGAGTAGATCTCTCAATTCCAATGTTGAAATCCGGGGTTGGAAGTGATGAATTTTTATCGAAATTTCGAACTATGATACGGGTATCATGGTGCAAATCGAAAACCCATTTTCACATTTCATCGGTAATGATGTACTCTAATGGTCATAAAAACATGGTGCAAAATCGGTGAAAAATCATGGTGCAAAATCGGTGAAAAATTTTTTTTTCGTAATTGATCAAAAACGTCTTTAATTATCTTTTTATGACCGTCTGAACACTTTTTAGTAGATTCCACCAAAATTCATTTTTTCCTATCCATTTCACTTTTTTTCCATCTCTTTATTGTTTTCCATTTGATGTTTTCATTTCTCAAACGGTAGTGCCAGTTCGCTATAGTTCTTTCGCGGTCCTGAATGAATGTCCATACGAAGGTGCGAACTCCTCCCTCGTCAAGAATGTCCATACGAAGGTGCGAACTCCTCCCTCGTCAAGAATGTCCACACAAAGGTGCGAAATCCTCCCTCGTCAGGGCGCAAGCAAAATTGATTTATATACAACAAAGAAATTTATCATGATGGAAATATTATATACAACAAAGAAATTTATCATGATGGAAATAATGGCTCGTTATTTTGGAATTGAATTGTGGCCCTAAAGAGGGCCGTTGGATTCTGGGTGGTGTGCTCCTAACACCAGTGGATGTCGTCGGGACGTGGCTTGATGAAGTGCATGAAACAGAAGGACTTGGTGCAATAAGGGCAGCGAATGAACACCGCTGCTTCTTTGCATCCGGGATGAGCACAGGGGGAAATGGTATCCTTGGGGAATGCATATTCCACTGGGGTCTCAAAGGATGGGAAGGGCGAAGGAGAAGTGGTATAGCCGGCTCTGTGCCAAGGATACTGTCCGAAGTTCTTGAACTTGTCATGGGAGAAAATACGGAATATCGCGGAAATCATCATGAGGATGTGGTCTCTTTTCTTGATGTTGAAGTCGATTTCCTGGGCAACGACGTGAGACACGAAGCTTCATCTCCTTTAGGAATCGAAAAAAGAAGACATCCAGGGGTTGAATCCGGGAAGTGGCTCCGGGGGGAATATTCTTGATGGTGACGGAGGTTCCGAGGGGAGCGAGGCTCTTGATGGTATCGTGATCCTTGAAGGACGACCAGGAATCCAGGATGAGGAGGGCGGAGGAAGTGACCGAGGGCATCACACATTCTTGGAAGAAAATCTTCATTGTGTCCTTCGTCATCATGTGACTCTTGTCGGCGATAACGTGAAGGTTTCGAGCTTCGTAGTGAGGGGTATTGGGGAATTGGCCATGGGGCTCCTGCATCTGGACGAAGAGCTTGGGTAGGAGGGTTCCGTCCATGGAGAGGGAAGGCATGACGGTGAAGGAATGGGTCATAGAAGCGATGCTCTGGGCGACCCTTTCCGTCTTCTTCTCTCCACGTATGGATAGGGAACGAGATGAGTGCAGCTCCTTGACGAATCCGCTCTGGTCGCAGTTGAGAAAGATGGCAGGCTTCGAATGACCAACCTCTCGACGAACCTGCAATCAAACATTTAAACTAATTCAACAGCTAGAAACAGTAAAAATCAAATATTTACCTCATCCACGAACTCGTCGGAGAGCTGCTCCATCTTCGCTTGATCTCGGAAGGAGCTCTTTGTGATCCAAACGGTAACACGGCGAGAGACGATTCCGAAGCTCCTCTTGAATCTCGTAATCCAGCTTTGTGAAGCCATGAATCCCGGAATGAGCTGGTGTTCTTCATTGATCTTGTGAGCCATCCGAGCGATATCACGATCATGGAGAGCGATCCTCCTTTCGAACTTCTCCTTCACGACTTCCACGACCATGTGCTTCAGAATTGCTCCTCCTTCGTTCCGCAAAATTCGAATCCCCTCCTTCTCGAACATGCGCAGCTTCTCCAAATCGTGCTTGTTGGCAACGAAGGTATAATGCGAAGTCATGGCTTCGAGAGGGCGAGTTCCGCTGTCGGTAGAGCGCATGTATGAGATCGCTTAGCACCTGCAAAAACATATTCGCTTTAATTCCCGGTGCTGCGAATCAATAATGATATTTTGTCAGTGTTTACCTGCTCTCTGGATGCGTAGCGGCCTCCTGAGAATTTGATCTCTTGTCCAGGCTTGAGGGTCTTTCGAGGGGGAGATCCGCCTTCCGAATCGTCTCCTTCCCAATCGGGGTCCACAATCTCGTCTTCCTCGAGTGCCAGCGCTTCATCTTGCTCGATGATATCGAATGAGCCTATCTCCAGGTTCTTGAGCATGGTAATGATAGAAGTAGCCACTTTCTTCTCTTCTCGGGTGGGTTGGCGCTTCTCGGTGGAGGGCTTGAACTCCTTCAGCAGCAGCTCGATTACGATCGAAGGGATGACCATCGTTGTAGCAAACACGTTTAGCGTATAACTCTTGTATTTGATGATGTCCTTATTCCGCAGAAAAAAGGAATGTCCTTCGTGTTTGCTTGCGCCTTGGCGAGGGAGGATTTCGCACCTTCGTATGGACATTCTTGACCAGGGAGGAGTTCGCACCATCGTGTGGACATTCATTCAGGACCGCGAAAGAACTATAGCGAACTGGCACTACCGTTTGAGAAATGAAAACAAATCAATGGAAAACAATAAAGAGATGGAAAAAAGTGAAATGGATAGGAAAAATGAACTTTGGTGGAATCTACTAAAAAGTGTTCAGACGGTCATAAAAAGATATTTAGAGACGTTTTTGATCAATTACGAACAAAAAAATTTTTCGCCGATTTTGGACCATGATATCATAGGCCAGAATACCCCGAAAAAGTTGGAAAAAATTTTTTGCTCGAAATTGACCAAAACATCTCGAAATATGTTTTTATGACCATTAGAGTACATCATTACCGATGAAATGTGAAAATGGGTTTTCGATTTGCACCATGATACCCGTATCATGGTTCGAAATTTCGATAAAAATTCATCACTTCCAACCCCGGATTTCAACATTGGAATTGAGAGATCTACTCGTTCATGTAAAAATAATGTAAAACTTTTACTCCCATCGTGCATAACCTGCGAGTTGGGAAGCTCCAAACAGACACCCATTCCGGGATCATCACCCTTCAGGTCATAACTTCGTCCTGGAACGTCTTTGGGGGCTCAATAAAGTATCTTTGTGATCAGTGGGTCCACCCCCTCACAGCGCCCCATGACTCGATTTGATTCGAACCAAGGTGAAAATATCGATTTTTTGGTGTTCTTTGATCTACCGCTCCCGGCCAGTTGACGCACCTAAAAAAATTAACCCAGTTTTCGTGGTTTGGGGTCAACAAATAACTCAGCGCCCCATACGAGACTCGCAATCGCGGGGCCAGGTTGGGAACAGTCCCTTGTGAGACGGAGCATACGGCCTTACACACTTTAGAGCAACTTTACGACTGAGTTCTTCTTACTCAGCTAAGAATTCGGTGGGGTGTCTTTGTGGCTACGCAGAAAGATCTGCGTGTGACTGCAGGATCTGGTATATTGACGACAGCAGTCAGTAGGAATCGAAAGCGTAGGAGACGCGGCGCTATTTGGGATATGGTCAGCAACTAGAAATAGAATCTTTTCGTAATGTCGACGACACCAGTTCCACACGTCACGTTTCTCTGTGTTAGCAGTCACACCCTTCATCTGGAGAATCGGATTCCCTATTCAATTCCTTGTCAAGCTGGGGGGATTTCGGGGCGCTGACGAACGGTTCTCATTCTCTTTGATGAATTCTCTCGACTATCTGAATGACGCGCCGATGCTCGTTGGTTCTCTTTCCTCTTTCATACTACGATCTCAAGATTTCACAGAGTGCATGTGGAATCTTTCTGTCGACTGGAACTTCGAGGTCCATTCCTAGAAAATTCACCAATTCTTGAAAAGTTCAAAGGTATCTGTGCAGAAAAATACGCGCTGACACTCGAAACAATATGGACTTTCTCTTCCGCAGAATAGGAATATAAGACCCCTTAGATTAAAAAGTTGGGTGTAGTAAACTTACCCTGCCAGTAAAGTGCACTCTTGCGTGCACGGAGTGCATTTTACAGGCAAGGGAAGTTTACTAATTCATTGAACTCACTGATCTCGACGACCTTTCCTCGCTTGACTCGGGAGCCTTCGCCATGGAGTGAATCCACGGAAGAAACGGACTCCGAAGACGCCGACTCGAGGTGGAAGAACTCCGTGGACTTGGAGTGGAGGCCGTCATCGTCTTCTTCAGAGGACAGTCGACTGATGTTCGAGAGGTTCGACGGAGACGAAGCTTCCGTTCGCTGCCCATCAGAGGGAGGCGCGAGGTGGTGGCTTTTCTGCAAGGGGGAATTATTGTCGAGAACCATTCCCACGCCCAGACAATACCAATGACATCCTTAGTGTACCTCTTCTAACCCCGCTTCATGGTCTACTGAATCACAACGGTCAAACACGTCGCTCAACGAGGAAGATAAAAGCGTGCGCAGTCCGTCATTGGTCTTGACCAGGCGTGAGAATTATAGTGCTGGCCATTCTCCGTGAACAACGGAGTAGAACGGAGACGGATGGAGAAGGACAAAAACAAGATCGCGTGCGGTCTGCTATCCGTATTTTGGGAGTGAGGATACTCCGTTGTTTGGTGCTCGATACTAAGCGCTAATAATAAAGAGACATACCCTCGCCCCCGGCTCCAGCAGGACCTCCCTATCGCCGGGACTCCGCGGGCAGTTCGATGCCCTGCTTCCCATCTGTGCTCGCACCATCCTCTCGGCCTCTTCGCGGGCCAGTCGCTCCGCTCGCTCACGAGCCTCGTTCAGGCGTTGCATCGTCCGCGGAGACTTGTTGTAGCGGTAATCCCAGAAGTGCTCGACTTCTTCGACACGAACCTGAATTTAGACAAGCTTTTATTAGTTGAAATGCGAAATATTGACGCCAAGGAGTGGCAAGTTCTCATGACCAATAGTAAAAGTGACGGACTGCACTTTATCCGTTTCACGATGAGATCCGTTTGACTCAACATAGGAATGAAACGGATAAAAATCGGCAGAACAAGTCGTCATCCGTATTTTCGGGCGTGGCAATTTGCAGCTCTTTTGTACTCGACAATCTACCTCCTCCAGTCGCTCCCCGTGACTCGTCGTCGCTCGCTCGAGGTTATTCTCGAGCTTTAGGCGTAGAAGCGACGTCCGATCGAGCTCGTCGTCGGTGCCCACTGGAATAGACTCGTTTTTTTATGGTTTGTCCTCCACTTTGATCCGGAAATTCCTTGTCTCTATCTCATCATAAGCCGGTATTCACAAGAATTTATTAGTTTCTGCATCTTCTATCTTTTCATTCTCGAGCTATAGTTCCTTTCGTTGTTTCCATTTTTTATATTTCTCTAGACTCACCAGAATTGGCCAGGGAGCTCTGGCGATCGAGGGAGCCGCGGAGGGAGGGTCCACCGAGGCGGATGAGGGGAGGATGCCGTCCAATTCCGTCTCCATCTCGAGGTGCACTGGCACCTGACAGCGGATATTGCCAATTTCCGGTATATCGGGCCAATCGAGAAGAATTTAGTGGATCTAAAAGAGGTAAATACCTGTCGATGGCGCCGAATTCTCCGCTGTTGTCATGCCGTGGATGGCGATGGTGATGTCGCGACTAGGGGAAACTTATTTATTACTATAATCATAGTAAATAAGAATTTAAGATGAAGTTGTAGGAAGATTCCATTCCGAAAAAGAACTGAGAAATCGGGTCTAAAGTGGCATAAAAGGGTACGGTACGGTTTCGCCCCAATTTGATCTAGATTTGAAGACTGATAGTATTCCGAGGTCGTGGTATATAAGAAAGTTCCTCCTCCTTCTCCTTCTTTTCATATAAGAGGGGTGCATAAAAACAAAAGTTCCGAAATATTGTGCAATACGAGAGACGCAGAGAAATGGGGGCACTCTGCGTCTCTCGTATTGCACAATATTTCGTCACTTGAGTTTTTATGGACCCCTCTTATATGATTATACTCACGAGAACTCGTCCTCGGTGAAGAAGGGCGTAGGAGGTACGGGCATGTCGGAATCGTAGTGAGGAAGGTGGAGGTGCGTCTGAAGAAGGGAGAGATTATCGTCATCGTCAGGAAGAACCCAATACTGGATAGAAGAAAGGTGTAGTCTTTCTATTGTCATGGACTTGATTCTAATCATGGACTAGGTTCTGCAGTCATGGACTGCCATGGGCTAGAATATCCTAGGAAACTAAGAGTCTAAAATGGCGCTACTCGTATGAGAAGAAACTAAAGGGTTGGTGAAAGCGATGCTAACCTCCTTGCCGGGATCCTCCTCCTCTTCCTCCATCTCTTTATGCCTCGTCTCGTCCATCCTTGCGTCCTTGACCTCGATCGCCCCCACGACAGAGGAGGCAGCAGTCGAGGTGGTGTCGGTATTCTGCGCTTCCCTACTGGACTTGCCGCCGTCTCTGAAAGAGAAGGACTCTCATCCCCTCGAGGCCTTCATATCCGGGGCTGAATGCCATTTCCGGAAGAAAGATGATTGTTTGGTATTGTGTCGTGCCCCCGAAGCCCTTCATTGTAAGCCAATATCTCGGATTATCCTATGCCGACGCCATGGGGAATCTATAACGGGAGTCTCTAACACTTTGCTAGGGGAGTAAGATTGAACAACGATTTTGCATACCTATCCGGCTCTTCGAGCAGCGCTCCCCGTGCCTCGTCGTCCTTGAAGTAGTACTCGTTGGAGCGCTTCTCGATCTCGCCTTCTGAAGGACGGAGACTGACCTGAAAGAGTCGTTCGCTTAAGGCCGAATTGCAGGTGGAGTTATTGTTGAGAGAAAAAGACGGCAAAGAGAATGACGATGTCGCACCAAGTCACGGCACTACGATCATCAATGAGCGAACAGTGCATCCTCCTCGCAAATTTTCCGCCTCACAACACACCTACCTCATCGAACGCATCCGTCACCAGACTCCTCTCTAGCACGAGCTGATCCAGCTTCCGCTGCCAGGCCGCACCCGTGTCCTCGATGGCGTCCACCAGTCTCTCCCCTTCTTCTCGTCCCGTCGAGAAGGACGAGCCCTCCTCCTCCGAGATGCGATCCAGGCCGTAGTAGGCGTTGCTGCGGTTCTCGATCGCCTGGGAGACGAGGTCGTCGGTGGGCGTCAAGTCCAGGACCTCGATCTTGTCGAAGCCGGAAACCAGTCGGACGCCATTGTGCTCAGAAGGAGAGAGGTTCTCGAAGCGCGTCTCAGACGAGACAAGACGGACTCCATCAGGCTCCCCGAGGAATTGGTCGAACTGCCGGAGCCACGTGGAAGACTCCTTGGGGTCGTCAGTTGGTTGTGGGACAAAACGATCCAACGGAGACACGGGGTTGAGGAAGTTGTCGTCGAGCACGAAGTGACGGGTGATGGTGGCGGATGGCGTCCCGTTGAAGCCTGTTGGGAAGTAGTACTCGTCGCTCCGTCCCTCGATAGACTGCGCGATGACGTCGTCGTCGCTTCGCATGCGGAGCGGAGCGGGCTTCGGGCTGAGCTCAGGCTGGGCAGGGACGGCATGGGGGTGGTCGAGGTCCAGAGGAAGCGAGGGTGAAGGAGGGGAGTCGTCTTTCTTGTCTGTTTTTCCTCCGTTGAAGAAGTAGGCGTTCGAGCGCTCCTCGATGGCTTGAGCGGTCTCCTCTTCATTCTTTTCTGATTCCCGCTTCACTTCTTCGTTCGTATTCTTCTCGGTATCCTTCCGTCCAGAGCGATGCGTTTCCTCTTCCTTCGCCCGATCACCACTGCCGAAGTAGTACTCGTCCGAGCGCTCCTCGATGAGCTGAGCGATCGCATCATTGTCGCTGGGCATTGCATATGGCTTTCGAGGAGGCTCTTCTTCTTTCTTGTCACCTCCTCTTCTTCCGAAGTAGAACTCGTCGGAAAGCTCCTCCACAGACTGAGCGACTCCTTCGTAGTCGGGGAAGGTCTCGGCACGATGAGGAATCTCCTCCTCTTTCTTGTCCTGTTCCCGCTCCATGGATGCGGCTTTCTCCTCTTCATCGTGCACCTTTTCTCCATTCTTTCCCGTCATGCCGCTGAAGAAGTAGTCATCAGACCGCTCCTCGATGGCTTGAGCGACATCTTTCTTGGCGCTGGGTGAATCTCGCTCAGGAGCCTGGAAGAAGTCGTCGGAACAGGCCTCCAGTCCTTCATCTTTGCCCGGTGACTGTCCTGATGGCCATGGATCCTCTTCTTTTGCCTCCTCTCCTCCGCTGAAGTAGTATGCGTTGGAGCGCACCTCGACGAATTTAGCGACTTCTTCTTCGGATGATGAGGCTCCCGAGCTGCCAGGGGTCTTTTCTTTGTCCTCAGCTCTTCCGCCGAAGAAGTTGCCTTCGTCCTCGACATCCGGCATGTCCAGGGCGAAGGGACCTGGCGAGTCTGCCTCCTCCTCCTCCTCTTCTTCTTCGGCCTCCCTCCTCTCCTGCACCTCCTCTGCCTCCATGTTCATCTCTTCTATGCCTCCAAAGTAGACCTCGTCGCTCCTTCTCTCCACCGCCAAGGCTATGGCGTCGTTGTACGTCGGGAGGTTGGAGGTCTGCACGTCTGTCTTCTCCTCGGGCTCTTCAGCTTTCTTCTCCATCGGCTTCTCTCCCTCGACCGCCTTGCGCCTGACCAGCGGTGCTCTCGTAAAGCTGTCGTCGTTGTCGTACAGCGACAGCGGAGGCGGTGCCCACTCCTCTTCGAGCGTTCCCCACATGTTTCGTGCTCTCCTCGGCTCCTCGCTCTTCAGATCGTTGAAGTAGTACTCGTCGCTCCTCTCCACAGTCTTGACATCTGCCTTGGCAGGCGAACTTGGAGGAGACGGCGACGAGATGTAGTCGGGCGGTGGGGGGAGGTCCTCTTGTTCCTCCTTCTTCTGTTCCGTAGTCTCCTCCTCTTTTTCTTCTTTCTTCTTCGTCTTGTCAGGCTCCACAATACCCAGATGAGAAGGCCCTGATTCTCCGAAGAAGTACTCGTCGCTCCTCCGCTCGACCGCCATGGCTATGTCGTCGCTATCAGTTGGAAGTGAAGTCGGCTTCTCGGTCTCGTTCCTCCTCCCGAAGAAGTGTTCATCGCTCCTCCTCTCCACTGCCAAGGCGATGACATCGTTGTCCGATGATCGCGCAGACGTATTCTCCTTCATCTCCACCTTCTCCTTAGGCATGTCTTCTTGCTCGCTCGCCACCTCCTCTTCGCTTTCCTCTCTCCTTCCAAAGTAGAGCTCATTGCTCCTCCTCTCGACCTCCTGGGCTATGGCATCGTAATCGATGGTGGACTTCATGGGTGTCTTAGCACTTTCCTGGTTCTTCTCTTCTCTCTTCTCCTCCTCTTCATCCTCAGCCTCGAGATCGACCAGAGCACCGACGGAAAGGTGCTTGAAGTAATGCTCATCGCTCCTCTGTTCAACAGCCCGGACGATTTCCTCTTCGCCTGCTTGCCTGTGCATCGTTGGCTCATCCTCGATTCCACTGCTCGACTGGAGGTGATCCTCTTCATCTTCGTCATTCGCTCCATCTCGGGATCCTCCGCTTTTGAAGTAGTACTCGTTGCTCCTCTGCTCGACCGCCCGGATGATCTCCTCATCACTGTCCTCGCTCTTCTCCTCTTCTTCAACATCCCTCTTCTTTCTTCTCCCGATCGCCTCAACTTCTTCTCTCGATGGCGTCTCCTCGTCGAATATCTCCTCGATCTCCACGGGCGGGTCTCTTCCCTCCTCTTCGCTCTCCCTCTTGAGCAGGAAGACGATCTTGTGCCCCGGGAACGGTCCGCCCTCTTCGTCTGAATCCGTGACGACTTGTACACTCTCTATGGCCTCATCGGGGACGAGAGGAGCGGAGGAAGAAGAGGGTGAGGTGGAAGTGGAGACTTCTTCCACCTCATCCTCTTCGCCAGCGTAGATCAGCTCGACGACTTCTCTCATGACCTCGTCCTCTCCCTTCCTCTTCAACTTCTCTTCCGCTTCCTTCGCCTCCTCCTCTTCTCTCTTCAGCGGAAAGCCCGGAGCGAAGAATTCCGGTGGCTCAGCGTCATGATCTTCAACACTCCTCCTCCCCTTCGTCTCTTCCATCTTCTCCTCCTTTGGTAGCCTTCTGAGGTAAACCTCGTCACTCCTCCTCTCAACCGCGGAGGCTGTGGCGGCATTGTCGGTTGGAAGGGAGGAGCCCGCTATCTCTGCCACTTCTTCCACTCCGTTCTTCAGATCGTCTTCTCCTATATCTCCTCCCTCATCGTAGACAAGCTCGACTACTTCTTTCCTCTCCTTCTCCTCTCCCTCCTTCTTCTCCTCCGATGGAAGGCGTATCTTCAGTGGCAGGGACACCTTCCTCTGCCTGTACTCGGTGGCTTCTTCCTCTTCCTCTTCTGATCTATCTGAAGTCGTCGGTGAAGGCTCCCTGACCACGAGCATGGGCATCTCCGTCATGGTAACTGGCTCCGGCAACTCCGGGATCTCCTCCCAGGCATATCTCGCATCCCGCTTCTTCTTGGGCCTATGGAGAATTTCTGGAGCTATTCTGTGCTCCTCGTCGATGTCCGAGTCGCCGGAGAAGGCGCCTGAAGCCTTGAGCCTATCCTCCGACTCCTCGGACAGCGCACTGGCCAGCTGGACAGTACTCTTGGATGCGGTGCTGGAGGATGTGTCTGAAGAGTCGGAGAAAGCCTCGGGTTCATCGGGCTGCCGCTTCCTCCATGTGGCTTCTTGTTCTTCCGTCAGCATCCACTCGAGGGACGTCTCATCGAGGGCGTTCTCGTGCAGACCTACAGGGATCAGTTGATTTCGCTTTCTTTCCCAATTCCGAACATTTTACCCAGCGTTTTACGAACCGGAAAAGAGTTTGAAACATAGCGGCACTTATGACAAAAACTTGCGGAGATTTTTGTGACGGATTTTGTTGTATTTTTTTTCCAAAAACGATGCTATTATCTATTTTCAGTTCTTATGCTGTGGCGAATTTACGTACCTTCCAGCGACGGAACGGAGTTCGGCTCTCCTTCTCCTCCTCCTTCTTCTTCGTCCACAAGCGTGTGCTGTGAGGACGACATGCTCGGCGTGGATTCCGCAGTCACTGACGACGCCAGCGAGTGCACCTGGGGATCGAACCCCGGTCATCCAACCCTCCGCGCCCCGCAGCATACCTCCTGCGCCACGAAGGCAGTCTGGGCCGGGGGATGGTACTCGTGCAGCTCCTGGAGCGGGATGTACCTGGAACTCCGAGGGTTACGGTAACCTTTACAATATCCCTCCAATAAGTACAGTAGGTATTATTGTACCTCGGTAGTGCCATTTGATGTCGGAGTTCTGCGGCGTCGAGGACGTGGCCACGATCGTCTTCATTGTGATGACCACTCATGCCCGACGGGGGTGAGGACGTTTCCGGTACCACCTGAAGGATTCGAACTTGCGCCTGGAATTTCATAGGCGGGCTCCGATCCCACTGCGCAATTGTAGAGAACCCGAAGCGTTCTAATTCCCACGAACGGACAAATGACGGACTGCGCTCGCTATTGATTAACCTCCTCGAGCCTCTTTTCATGGTCGATTGAATCACATGGGTCATGAAACGGGGTTCACGAGGTAGATCAAAACCGCGCGCAGTCCGTCATTGGAGTTCTCCGGACGTGGGAATTAGAACGCTTCGGGTTCTCTACAATACCACTCACCTCGTCGACAGGGCTAAAGAGCTGACGGGCGCGATACGCTGTTTGCTGGGCGTTCGATAGCGGAACGAGGCTGTCCGTGTAGACCTGGGGTATGAATGGAATAATGTTATGGCACCTCGCCCCCCATTTTGGGCGAATTGCTATTTTGCGAGTGATTCATGTAGAAACATACCACGAGATTCGAGGAGACGGGAGGAGGGGGAGGGGGAGAAGATGGTAGGGGAGGGGGCTCATCGAGAGAAGGATCGGGCACGCTGTCGAGACTGCCGAGACTGCAAAGTATAGCAGTAAGATCAGACTACGAAATTATGTAGCTACTAGCTAGCACTCGGGGCTTCCGAAAGTAGTTTTGTGCAATTTAGTCATCCTTCGTATATGTTGTCGGCGGAAAAAACCTGGCTCTACTAAAGTGCATTACCGTCGCTTTTATCGCATTGTTAGCAATATTGGGCGTTCATATTCTTCTCCGTTTTCGTTCCCAACCCGGCGCGTTTGTATCGCACACCAACTCGAGGAGACTCACCCGTAAAACACCTCCTCGCTCCCATGGGGGTGTTCTGCTTTCCTCGCCTCTCTCCTCCAGGGGATGGTTCCCCGTCCCTTCTCGTCGTCCGTTGGCGTTTCGTCCGACGAGGCATAGGATGGAGTCTGGAGGCGCTCTGGAAATACGGGGATTTTGGTATTGTCGGCGGGATGAACGTTCAGGATAATACGATCACCGCCCTACGATCTCACTCTCCACTGTTCTCTCGTTGCCTGGCGGTTAGAGAAACGAGAAACCCGTGGAGAGTGATCGCAAGGCGATGAGAGTATTGTCCGGAACGTTTTTGTCCGCCGACAATATGAGCGTTTCAAGAGGTGTCCTTGCTTCGCATCCCGTCGATCTCTTCCTTTCTCACGAGGCAGAGTAGCCCCGTTAGCAAAGGACAAAAGGCGACCGCTACTCCTTCATACCTTGAGAGACGTCGTCGAGGGGCTCGCACCGCGCCAGCACCGGCTGCTTCTGGTAGACGAGGACACTGACGAATTCGGTGCTCGTCGACGCCAGGACGAGATCTGCATAGTGAGATGAGAGAAAGGCACTAATGAGGATCTAACAAGGGAAGGTCGGTTCGAGAGGAATGAAAATTCTAGGGGAACAATGCACCATTCGAGAGAGCGTGAAAAACTGAAAGCAGAATCGAGCTTCATTTTTGCATTTATGAGCTCCGAAAGTTCCAGAGTCGTTTTTTTTAGTAAGACTACTTTGTCAGTTCTATTGTCCGGTATTTTAGTGATGCGGAGGCGACGCGCGAACTACCTTCGCGGTAAGCAGCGTAGTGATCTATCTTCTGCCGCAGAAGATAGATCACTA
>JACMIG010000052.1:43700-55378 GCA_014805385.1 Levipalatum texanum
CTCTTTCCACATGCGAGGCCACAGGGCATAAAAACTGCCGAGGTGCGAAAACGGAAATTTCAAAGTAGCATGTACCGTTACTTTCCGATCAACCTAATATCACAATTACAAGAGCCTTGGGGGGGAGCTATTCTTCATCATGATAATCTTGGAACACCATCAGTACCTGTGCTCGACTGCCCTCAGCCTCTGATGGTCCCTGCTCGTCTTCCATTGGACTCACGCCCTCCATCCACTGCGCTATGCGCTCGTTCCTGTCGACGGGTTGGGGAAGGGGGCTGAAATAATGAAGAATGTTTCCGATCGTGTAAACCACCGTTTCCTCAAAGCGAAGCTGGGATCCCCTCTAGCCCTGGAGCAGTGCAATCCCTAGGGTTTTCATTGCAACAGAGCAATAAACGATGCGCTCGCGTAATAAATGCGGGGTTGGAACAAACATTGCGATCAACATTGTTTAGACGTCGCATCCATGCGACGATGACACCGGGCGCTTATTCAAGCGAACCCAAAAATATTCAGTCTTGCAGAAGGTAGAAAAGTGACAAACATTGATGAAGAGAGAACAGTGCGCTGCGTGACTTCCGCTCATACGGTGAATGGGGGCAAATACAGGCCCAACAAATGTGCAACACTTGTTAGTGCTTTACTGTCATTTTTTCGCAGTTGCTCCAAGGATCAGAATCTTGTTACAACTCCATCTCTAACAATACTCCATCACCACTCACTTGTCCTCTGGGTGCTCGCCCTCCATCAGTGGCAGTCCCGATCGAGCGAGGTCGTCGGCTATGAATCGTTCCATGTCCGCAAAGTAGTCGACGGGCGCGGCGAGGTGCTCGGGGAGCTCCGTCGGCGAATCCAGGGAACCGAGGTGGAGACTGCAAATTAATTATTATATATCAAGGGGAAATTTACGGAATAATACGAATCGCGGGTATGTTTTCAGAAATGTTACAGTGAATTTGTTGTGTTGGGGGATCAACAATATTGAAGTTCCATGCAAAGGGGTAGCCCTATAAAGGCTAAAGGTCTGGTATCAAGCATCAGCTATGTTTTCAGAAATGTTACAGTTTTTGGACAGAGAGCGCGTATTCCGTATAGTTTATTCCGGCGCGAACAAATGCTCAAGCGTTTCCCCCGATCGGGAAAAGAATGCAACGAGGGGCGGCCGGCCGTACGCTCGTCGTCGATGTATCAGGCGGTGATTTCTCCAAACATGCCCTCTATTCCCTTCTCTCCTCCCCCCTCCCTCTCCCTCTCCCTCTCCTCCTCCCCTTCCCTCTCCCTGCCATGTAGGCTCTGCCCTACCTCGTTCCCTCTCATGTTAGTCATACGCCCCGAACACACACACAATGTTGCATTGTTGCAGGGAGGGAATCGGGGGCACACATTTCGGCGTCGGACACCAATCCGGATGGATTATGGCGCGTTTCTGGGATTTTTTTATGAACGTTGTCTATGTATTACCTTCCCCCGTGGTCTGAACGACATCAAAATAACTTATTTGAGCACATTGCCATTGTAGAGCATCCGGATCTAATTCCGGCGTCCGAATAAGACCCGATGACGAACTGCGCGCGCTTTTGATCTACCCCATCGAAGCTCTTTTCATGCCCCGTGTGATTCAATCGGCCCACGCCATGTTCGAACCGTTTATTTTTATTTTTTTCACCGTTCCATCATTTCGAACTCCTCGAGTGAATTGCGCCGGCGCTCCTCGATGGCGGAGACGTCGTCATCGGAGGAGAACTGGAGGAGGTCGTCGACGCGGGAGGGACTGCAAAAATAGGCGATAATTAGGCGTTCCAGAAGACACTAGATTACATCCTCAGATCAAGCGCAGTAATATTGATTTTTTGATTGTTTAGAAAAGTAGAAACTCCATGTTGGGATGCAAGGTTGGCGAGAATAATACGGAAAATACGACGATTTTTTGCTTATGTCGCTTGACACCATGAAAACCAGGGAGACAAAAGCCGATTTCCTAGCGAAATAATAAAGAAAGGAATGTTTCCCAGACGGACGAGCAGAGGTCCCAATGTTCTCTCTCCCAGAGAATCGCGTGAGTGCGCATGGGAATGCAGAAAAGGGGGAGAAATGGAACGCTCGACTTGGCGCATTTGTGAAAGGTTCGCGGCGAGGACTACCACTTCCGGCATATTTTCTCTTTTGCATGGGTCAGGGCGTTCAGAAAGTGTTTCCACTGCAAGATTTGGATGACCAGGACATTCCAGATGTCCCTCATAAAACCGCCAGGAGACGATTAGAGAAATGGAGTAAGAGATAGGAGAACCCAGACACCCATGACAGGCACTCACTTCAAGTCCTGAACCAGCCTCTCAGCTTCCGCCCGTATCACCTCATCGCCTCCCTCCGAACCGGACGACGTCGTCGGAATCTGTGCAAGAAACGAAATGCAAAAGCTTCGATCAGGATGAGATTCGAACTCACGCGGGGAGACCCCATTGGATTAGCAGTCCAACGCCTTAACCACTCGGCCACCTGATCATGCCTTTTTTCCATGCTACTAGCTTACCTCGTTCTTTCGCCGTTCCTCCGCACGTCTCCGAACACTGGATCGCCTGCTGAGGGGTGAAGACGTTGACTCGACAGAAACCCTCTGAATTATTAATTTAAAAAATTAAAATACTTAAAATACTCAAAATGCGCGAATTCAAACGATTTTTCACGGACATGCGGTGATCGCAGAATGCTTCCATTTTCGGTTGCCGATTGGCGTAGAGAGCTCTGCCTGGCAGGCCTGATGTCCAGCTCGGAGCCGCTCTGAGAAAGGGTACAGTAAAAAGGTTAGATTATAGTACATAGGGTTACTGCAGGGTTATGGTAGGATTACGGAAGGGATAGGGTTACGGTAGACTCACTGGTGGGACGCTGCTGGACCGACCTCCTCCACCTCCAGGTCGATCGAGGAGGAGGGGCAGGCGGGAGGGGCGTGTTGAAGAGGGAGACGCCATCGAGGAACGGCGGCGGACTGAACTTGCGGTGGTTAGAGGAGAGGGAGGAAGGGGGGTATGCAGCGGAACGATAAATGATGTATTGTCGAGAACCCAAGAGCTCTCAAATTCAATTTCATAACTGAAGCGATTTTTGATCATGAGTATCTGGACACCAGGATTCTCAACGATACGGTGTCTATCGCCGAGGGTGGAATGGGGTATTCATCGGAACGATAAAATAGACTTACTCGTGGAGGGCGAAGAGGCGGAGGTGGAGGACCGCGCAGAGGCCTCCGCTTCCACTCGCTCCTCCTCGACCACCGATGATGGTCCGCCTGTAAGTTAACTGTAATTGGAAGACGACGACTTTTACTACACCACACAATAATGTGGTGTAGTAATAGGCGTCGTATGAAAGTGCAGTCATCGTCATAAGGCGACGTTTACTACACCACACTAAATCACAGGTCGGATTTATAGCGCGTCTAGACATCGAGGAAACGTGCAGGGAGTGTTCTTGCGGAAATTCGAGATGGAGCAACGAGTCTCGGATAAGGGAAGGAAGACCCCGGAGCGATAAAATAATCATTAATCCATTCTCGTCGAGAGCAAAATATAAATTGGATTATATTAGTCGGGATTCGCGGAGCTTCTAAATAATATACCATTCTGTTCTCTCTCCATTGAAAACGGGATTTCTCTATTTAGACGTCTGGCAGGTTAGAAACAAAGGAGAGAGTTTCGCGGCAGGTACAAAAGTAAGACGAGCTTGGATCGCCGATGATAGTCGGGATTCGCAGCGCTTCTCCAAGTGGACTGGAGATTACGCGAGCAAAATAAAAGAGGAGGCAGACAATGCAGCGAAGAGAAGGCTTACAAGAAGCCATGACAACCAAGCTCCAACGGGGAATCCCCACGAGCTTTATCCTTTTTTCTCGCAAAATCGATGATTGAAAAGAAACTAAATAATTTCAAATAGCTAAAATGCATACTCCTTACCTCCTGAAAGCTGCGAAACCAACTCGGCGACAACGGAGCAGTACATTTTAGGGGAAGAAGTTCGAGGGAAAGCTTTCTTTTTAGGATCTCCCACGCCCACAGGACGTCCCCACGTTGCCAGGCTATTCTTTGCCTTTTTCCTCCTCCTCCTCTCTCTCTTCCCTAGGAGCTCTTGAGAATCCCTCTAATTTAGGGCCAGAAAACAGACGTTCAAAGGTGCAAAAAGACACGGACAAATTACACGTTACGCGATGCCACACAAATGGCGAATGGGGATGATCAAGTGTTAAATCTAACGAAAGTCTCCCCACTGTCTCTAAACCTGCCGACGTAAACCCGGGAGAGAACAATACAAAAGAATCACTATATTAGCCCTCCTCGGTGTCCCAACCCGGCGCGTTTGTACCGCACGAGAATAAAGGGGACGAGAAACGAACACGAGGAGGGTGTCACGGAAAAGTAGCAGAGAGGCCTAGGTCGGAGGGGGGCAAGCAGGCAGGCTGTTACCACGGTAACATGCAATAGGGCCTCCCGTCTCGTGGAAAGGAGGAGGGGAGGATGGGATGAGGAGAGTTTCCAGAGGCGTTATTGTAGGGTTTCCGCGAGGGTTATCAAGGTTAAACAACTGACTGGAACTTCTTGGCACCATGCCAAACTAATAGGAGCGTACGCCAACGCATTCAAATGCCGGACTTCCAAAGTGGCATGATGCCAAGATGCCCCTGCCAGTCCTTCCTTAACAAGTGGCATCTTTTATCATCACTGCCAAACGAAATTCGGAGCTATGAGAGAGTCCAGAACAAGGAGAATTTGAATGCAAATTCCTTATGATCGTAGAGTAATAGGACGAGGAATAGCAACGCGGGAAGTAAAAAAAAGTGACACTCCCGCTGGATTCTGACTTTAAAATTAGCCATGGAAATTCGAGAAGGACTACATCGAAGAGTGAAGAGAAGCGAGAGAAGAGGTAGGCCAGGTGCACCCTCCTCATTTGGACACCATCCCGCCATGGACGGGGAAATGAGGCAGGGGGACCGTTCCGGCTGGCATTTATTGCACACACAGGCACACGCGAGAGTCAATCATCTTAATGTCGAGCACCAGACAGCAGCCCATGATCTACCGTAATCAGTTTGAGGGCATGAGCCGGTAGATCAAGAGGGAGCGCAGTCTGTCATTCGGATTTTCGGACGTGTAAATTGGCCGAACTTTGGTGCTCGACAATACAGAGAGGGTTAATTGCCTTTAATTCCCCTTGTAGATAAATTGTGGATCTCGACAAGAAGCCGAGCTTCGTGAAGGCTTTCTTTATGCCGGAATGTAATTCTTGTAAGAAAGGCTCACCAACGTATACGTGCAGATCGGGCGCAGAAGCAACGAGTTGGATGGAGACGCGACTGCAACGAAGAACAGTTACTGTATTCATCTCAGTGATAAGCACAGTAACGATCAAAAAGCTCACAACTGCGTTTATCTTAACAGCCAAGCGATAGTAGCACCCATTCTACTCACCGGTTCTCCGAGCAGATGCAGAGCGGTCGGACATGGGAAAAGGCACAGAGAAAGCAGATCATCTCTGGGAGGTCTCCTCGACCGCGCGCGGGCCCGACGTATACATTGCGCAGGCGCGGCGGAGAGTCGAGGATGGGCGGGAAACCCTTGAAGAGTGTAAGTAGCCGTGAAGAGTCTCATGTAACCGGGCGATAGATCGCAGATCACGAGAGACAGAGCAAGAGAGTGTGGTGTAGGAAACATCGTCGTGCGGGGGTTACGATAGGACACACACATTAGTGGGACGACGTTTGCTAAAGACTAGGAGCATGAGATCTTTTCCCTCCACTTGCCCTTCCACTCTCGTGAAGATTCGTGGATGACACAATACGAGAGGCACTCGTGTCTAGTCCATTGAACGTGGACACACTCCAGGGAACGGAATCGAAAGACGGAGTTGTGGAGTTTAGCGATCGCTAAACACCACAAGTCTTCAAAACGAGAAGAAATCGACGAATGAAATGTTTGACGTCCGCTATTACCACGGACAAATGTTGAGTGGCCGAGATACAGAAAGGAGATATTGTTTTCTTTGCGAAAATTAGAAAGCCTGGAGAGAATAATTGCAAAACCTAAAAGAAAGGTATACACGAGTCTAACGACGCGAATGGGGACACTCACGAAAATTGGTCTGACCAGGAGAGATGGTGGGGGCACGTAACTAGCCAGTGAGCCTCGGCCAGCACGCTCATAGCAACACGACCTTATACTCTCTTGCGGGCGCTGCTGGCTGGGCAGTGGTAAATGCATGTGCGACACTTCCGTCTAAAGGGAGCGGCCAGCTTATGCAAATCCCGGAGTCAGCAAACACTAGGGATGAGCTGACCCCAAAGAAAATTTTGATCAATACGGGAGAAAAACAAGAAAAAATTGTGTTGATCTGAAGTTTTCCTCTCGTTTCGCATCAAAGCTTTCTTTGGAGTCAACTCTAGTATCCACCTTCACCCCCAAAATAACATCCTATTGTGGTGGCCTCATGTCCATGGGCCTTTGCCCTTTTCCCGGATGCTCTGCTTCTCTAACTCTCTAGGGCTTCCATAGTCTCTCGCCCTTTCCGGGGCGTCCGGCTGTCTCGAGTAGCCCCTCCCACTTAGGGGGGGAGGGTCTCCATGACTCTCCCACACCTGGACCCGCTTTGTCTGCCACTCTCCCGCATATTAGCGGGAGCGAGAGAGCAGGGTGGAGTGAGAGGGTGCAGAGAAAGAGAGCAGGCTTCTCCTCCACAGCAGGTGCATGTGGTCAGTGGTGCGTACTCTGAAGCACTCACTTTGCCCTAACGACTCGGGAAACCTGTGCCATATAATTTTGGATTTATCTAGTACTTTCGAGATAATTATCGCCCAGTAATTTAGCAATCGTTTACCACTTTTGAAGGAAAAATACATTTGCCCTGTACTGCCATATTTTGCATTGTACTAATAATATTTTGCAGAATTCCGTCGAACAAATTTATTCAGTGGAATTATGGGAGATGTATACATTTATATTATTGCTGGAATTCAAACAGTGCCAATATGGTGCAATATTTGGAGGTAAGCACACACTAAAGCGTATGATTGGGCTTGCGAAATTTATAGATATAAATAATCTAAGGATCTGCGCCAACAAACCGGGAGATAATGATTATTGATTTTAGTAAATTATCTGGGCTTGCAAAATATCGTTTAGCACAGTAATAAATATGGAATGGTCAAGGACTCAAGCCTTGCCTGCCTCGTCGTCCTCCACCTCCATGGACTCCTCCGACTGCGATAGATTGAGAGGAATGGCAGCCTGCTGCTTGCTGCGGAGGATGGCCGAGGCAGAGGAAATCTGCAAGTGATGACAAATAATAATATTTTACTTTCTTTAAATTTCAGTAATTCATTTTCAGTGAAGAATACAGAGGAGTTGACGTCGATGTTATAGCACACAAGCGAAGTTATCAGCAGTGTTTCGAAATTCATTATTACGTTTATGTTTGTCCTATCAGGGCATCGGCGGCTCGTGAAAAATAAAAGATGGCAACACCATAATATTTACGTGTTTTGCCGGGGATTTCCCAATGGGAGATACTGCAATCAATACAATGCCTATTATTCTACTCGATTACCTTGCTCTTCTTGCCGTAAAGCTTGCTGGTGCAAGGCGACATCATGGAGTCAGAAGGCGACGAGCAGTGGAGGGCGGCCGTCATGACTCGTCGCTGCCTCTCCGCCGGCGGCGTCTCCTTGATAGCACTCTGGAATCAAGAATTGCAAAAATCGATAAAAAAAATTTAAAAAAGATCACCAGAATATTCGAGAAGGAATTTCCGTGTCTTTTTGCAAGAACAAATTACTAAATAGTATAGTGTTTTGCGCAATTATAAAGGACAGACGTTGTAATGACGTAAAAGGACACTATACTATAAGTTCAATTCGACAAGCAGAATAATAGGGACGAAAAAGCAAACCTTGTGCTCGACTGCCGTCTTGGGTGTCGCGTTCTCGATGCCGGGCACGTTGGGCGTGCCATGCGGGGCCTGGAAAGAGGAATTGAAACGGCTCCCAATTTCAACCTCGGAAACGGAATTATTCCGGTTTCATCATTTCGTGTGCATTCATAAAATAAGGTAAACCTATATCGGTTTGATCAAACGATTATTCGATGCAGAGAACGGAGAATTTTTTTTAAAGATATGAACGGGAAAACTGAACAGAAGCCGATATAGAAAAGTACCTGCGGCGCGGGCTGGAGGGCGGAGATGGGAGACGTGGGCTCCTCCATCTTCGACGACGGCGACGTATCCATGGTCACTGAAAGTATCCTCAAATTCCATCAAACAATAAAAAAAACATATCCGCGATCCGCGCAAATCCGGGAACAACGCGGACGATTTGATGACATTCATGCGCTAATTCGCTAGTAAGTGCTATTCCTCCACTATTTTCTGATTCAAGAAGATGAGAAAGAGGTATAAATAGAGGAAAGTGATGCCGAATAACACCTTATCACCAGAACAATAATAGGCTCCCTTGAATTAACCGGTTCGCGCTCGATCGAAAAAGCGCGCGAGTTTAAATTTCGTATGCTGAGATTACTGTACTTTAGCAACGGGTCTTGCGGTTGGACAACAATGTTATCGGTGAAGTTCATTATTTTTCATCTTCATTTGTGACTTAAATTCGTCATGAAATTTTTAAAATGTAATAACGCAATCCGAATTTACAAAATCTGCAACAAACGTTTGAAGTAAAACAATGTTCTTATGTAGTTTTGAGAGATCGAAAGAGGAGGGCGGAGGAGGTTGCTTTCATAGCAATGGAATCACAATGAGAGGAGCACTTCAAATCCTTATCAGCCAGGATTTCCCTGAAAACTTCCGGAAGCGAACACTGAATGTGCAGCTAGAGCTGAAAATGGGGGGAGGGAGAACGAAGCCTATGATCTTTGATCTTTGATCCTTGGCCTTCGACTTTTCGAGTTGGAAAGAAATGGAAATGGTAAACTCCTCCCCACTTCGCATCCGTCGAATACAATCTATTTACATAACTAATCAATGCGGTATAAACTGCCGTTGGTATAAAGGACGCCAGACTGGTCTTTCCGATCAGTGGACATTCTAATCAGTCTGATCAGTCAACTTCCGTCTGGAGATGTCGCCTCTTCTCCTCCTTCTCCTCGCTGTTCTTCCCGTCGTGACGTCGGCCGATGGTGAGAATCTCTCCTGTCGAGCACCAAACGCGTTGATCTACCGCTTTAATATTACCAGTTTGGCTCTGAACCGCTTTGATTCCGCTTTGCGATCTGTTTTATTGAACATCCAATGCGTTCTAACAATAAGTCCCACACCTGGACAAACCCCCAATGACGGACTGCGCTCGCTTTGATCTATCTCCTCTAGTCCCTTTCATGGCTGATTGAAACACGCATGAAACGGGGTTCGCCAAGTAGATCAACGCGCATACAATCCGTTGGGGGTTGTCCTGGAGTGATAATTAGAACTCTCCGGGTTCTCTACAATAATCCACTTCCTAATAAAATGGCGGTAGATCAAGTTGATCTGCATTTCCCTACATACCCCTGGAATGCGCCCTATTTTGGTGCCCGACAATATAAAACTGTGTCGGACTTTAGCGACTTGTGCCGTTTAGCGACTTGTGCTATTTAGCGACAGTTCTTTCCAGATGCCCTCAAGTGCCAGTGGTCGGATTGTAATGTGGACTGCGCCGAGGAAGAGGACGGTTCCGGCTTCTTTCTCTACGGGATGCATCGAGGGTGCGCGATATTGTCGAGCACCAAAACACGGCGGTAGATCATGGTAGATCACGGTAGATCACTTAGATCTTAAGCGGTAGATCACGTGCTGCATTTCCCCCGAAGTACCGTTGGAGTGCGCCCCGTTTTGGTGCTCGACACCACTCAATCCATTGCTTCTAAACTATAGAGAGAACTGTTGTATCGGAACTATACAACGTTCACGTGCTTAAAAAATTGTTCCAAAATGATTTTTTAAAAACTTTAAAAATTCAAAATAATTAATCAGCTTAAAAATGCCCTTGTTTGCAGTAGGAACGAATTGGCGTACGTGGCGTTGATCGAGAAGGCGAGGGGCGCGAAAATCGACGTCAATCGCACAGTCCTCCCGTGCGACTACGATGGAGCCAGGGTAAAAAAAATCAATAATTGGAAAAAAAAATCAATAATTGAAAATCGAGAAAATTCGAAAACTTTTATGTTAAAATTACTCTATTTCCCCTGAAAATTTAATGATTAAAAGCGAATATGTATTTTCAAATGCAATTATAAATTTTTCAAGGATTTTTCAAGGCACTTATTCATGGTTTTTTTTATTTTTATTATTGTTTTTTTAGAAACATGGCTGAAGCTACCGTCGTCGGACTGGCGAAGGCGACTGGCCAAGAATTCAAGGCAGAGGATTTCGGCCAGAATTGCTTCGTTGGCACCAAGGCGCTCTGCTGCCGTCACTGATTTGTCTGCTCTTTCATAACAGACGGCAGATAAATGTTTGTATAAGACTGCCGGGACTTCCATGCACAAATTGGATTTACACAATTCCCCTCTCTATTAGAGATGGACAAATGTAAACCTGCAACCTTCCAGATGAGAGAAATAAAAGGGCGAGCAAAATTCCGGGTCCCTCTAATAAGGAATGATGAAGGCGAAATAGAGCAGGCACAAGGTTACGCAGATGATGAATGGAACCGAAATTGCAGCGATTTCGCTGGCCAGAGCTATTTGAAGGAAGTGAAACGAGAAGCCCACAGAATCGAGCAATTCAGTAGGACTCGTGTACCCGTGACGTGCTGACGTAATGCTCACGCCCCTCCCCTTTTGATCTACATCTTCGAGCCCCGTAGGCAAGTGTGATTCAAGCACACAATCCTTCATTGGTGCTGCTCGGGACAGGGAATTATGGTGGCTCCGTGTGCCCGACAATACAGTAGAAGCAAGATTTCAGATTACGGTCAGAATGGAAATCAGAATGGACACAGGCCAAAGTGCATTTTGTCCACAATTTCCACAGCTGTTTTACGGACTCGGAGCTTTGCTCCTACTCCTTCTTTAACTTCGCAGATCGGATGGGATGCAGAGTTCGGTCTTTGCAAAAAAGAGCTTGTCAGCCCCTCGTCGGCAAATTGGCCTGAACTTTTGGAAAATTAACCAAAAATGATCCAAGAGGAAACGGGCATAGTTTCGTGCAAAGAAAGCATAAACTATTTTCTTAGATCACGAGTTCCCCGAACTCATTGCGAAAATGAACCCATTATGAAACGGTTGCGACACAAACGCGCCGGGGTTCTGGCATGCGAACCCCGGCGCGTTTGAGTTGCACTGGCTTCCTAATTGAGATAGGAGCTAAACCTCCGGTTTAATTACCCAAGTTTGAGGTGCGCACTTTCTTCTAGACGGTGAATGGAACCGAAATTGCAGCGATTTCGCTGGCCAGAGCCATTTGAAGGATGCGAAACGAGGCATCGGAAGGCCGCAGAATCGAGCAATTTAGTATCTAGGACTCGTGCACCCATGACGTGCTGACGTAATTTTCACGCCCCTCCCCGCGCTTTTGATCTACATCTTCGAGCCCCGTATGGCAAGTGTGATTCAAGCACACAATCCTTCATTGGTGCTGCTCGGGACAGGGAATTATGGTGGCTCCGTGTGCCCGACAATACAGTAGAAGCAAGATTT
>JACMIG010000053.1:0-18960 GCA_014805385.1 Levipalatum texanum
GGGAGGAGGGGAGGAGGGAGGGAGGGATGACGTACTCGACGGAGATCGGCGATGACGTCGAAGGCTTCGATGTGGAGGGAAGGATTGGCTCCCTCCACTCCATCGGAAGGGAGTGGGGCACCGAGAACGGACACAACTCCTATCAGGAGACGGAGGTACATCACCGCCTCGTCCTGTATACAAAAAGTTTCAATGATCGAACCGGCATGACCCGATGTCCGAGAGATATGGAATAAGGTTTCGCAACCTTTTACAAGAAAACGACCTAAAATCGGGCTGAGCACTTTATCAGAAGCATTTCACTACGGAATGTGAGAAAATTCACGGGACGAATAGCTCGAATTGACATCGGATCAGGCGTATTTACTAAGACGTACTTATCGGGGAGTCAGGGGGTAGAGGGCAAAATCGAACAAGCGGGAAATTGGGCTATTGATGATCTGCCATGTCGAAGTATCCTAGGAACGATCAGGTCTCCTTATCGGGGACAGGGGGAACTTGTTCTAAAAGAGAACCTACAAAATCGGCAAAAAATTCGGAATTAATCGCAAAAATGGAGCAGGTTGAGGACGAGGGGAGGGGGGATGCTCGAGGACCTTGGAATTCTAAGCCTTGAAGTCGCTCATCTCGTGCGTCTCCTCCTCGTCGTCTCTCGTGGCCGATGTGTAGACCTTAAAGTATTTTTATCGGAGAAGGGGGTGTGGGGGTTTACGCGGTCCACCTGACGACGGAGGTAGACGTAGCGGCCACCGAGGGCGAAGACGACGAGGACGGCAACGACGATGACGATGAAGATGATGTCGAGGTAGAGGGGCGAAGAGGAGGCGATGACCTTGGGCACTGAAATTTTTTGCGCTAAATTAACCGCATACAAAGCTGTTTACATGAACTACATATACATGGAGTGTTATAATTTGACGAGTAATCTGACCGTAGTTTGTCTTGCGGAGGGCGAACTCGATGGGGGTCGTGGCATTGAAGGGTCCCTCGTGGTCCAGGGCGACGGCGAGAAGGCCCCATACGTCTTCGTTTCCGGGCATCTCGGTGACCTGCAGTGGAGCCATCAGAGTATAATTATACAGTATCGTGCAAAGCAATTGATGCACTGACGTGTTTTCTCTAATAACAGGTGGAATACCTGGCGGGTTCTGGCGAAGATGGGCCCTCCGGCCACGAGGAGAATTCTTCCCTCGCGTTGCTGGTCGATGGAGGGGGAGACGACGGGGCGGGTATTCGGGCTAATGGTAGATGAGCTTCGATGCATGGGTAAACTGACCTGGCGCAGAGGAAGCGGATGGACGCTCCGTTGGTGGGGAGGACAGCCACCTCCCCCACTTTGGCGCTGATGTGCAGGTCCGCCGAGATGTTCTGAAAGCCCCCATCCAATTCACTCCCCGTATTCCGTACCTTGTTGTGCGTGACGATGATGGGGAGGTTCCGGGTAGAGATCGTGTCCTCGAGCGCCGCCAGAAGTTGAGCATCCTTGTCCTTCTTGATCGGGATGTAGCCGTAGGAAGAGAACTGAAAACAAGTTTCCCCAGCGCTCAATTCGACAGGTACGTGGAAGTCTTTGCCGGGCTCGCCGAGGACGTCGTCCATGCAGAGCGACATGGAAGCGTCGATGGCCTGAAGAGAGGTTGTGCTATTTATTCGACACCGCAAACCATTGGGTCCGGGTGGCTTCCGACGATGACCACGTTCATCTCGACCAGGTCGTCTGAAAATGGATATATTTTCAGCAGTCAAGAAACGGATAACCTCCGAGACTCTCGAAGAGCTGATTCACAGCCATGTCGACCTTGTTGTAGTACACGCCCTTGTCCTGGTCCTTGTTCGATTCGCTGTTGACATACCTGAAATGGCATCGTTATGTAGAAAGCAAATAATCGAAACAAACCAGATCAAGAAGTCCTTGCGGTAGATGAGCGAGGAAACGATAGCGGCTCCTTCCTCTGGCGTTCTGCCCAGGCTACAAACGTAATAAATGAGAAGTAGAGAGGAGGGGGTCCTTACTCGAACGACACCTTCGAAAGGGCCGAGGCCTTGGACAGCGGCCACCCGACAACGGCGACCTCCGCTCCCTTCTTGGACGCGGTCTCCCAGATGGCCTCGATGGGCTTCCACCTGGACCCCTTGCTTACTTCCTTCTGTCCTCAACTCACCATTTTCCGTTGGTGCTCTCACTTGCGGCGGCAGTGATTCCTGTGAGGCCGAACGGATCGAAGCTGGAAAGATTTCAACTGCTGGTAATTTAGTAAGATAGCTCACTAGGCTAGCTGCGGCTGCGAGTAGTACACGTCGGCTGCGAAGTTGTGGACGTCCGGGAGCATGCCTGTAAGTATTAATATGGAAAATACGGTATGGGGGAACTGTACCAGTCACGGTGGTGACGATGTTGGCGGTCAGAGAAGGGTTTGACTGCCCCTTCATCCCGTTGGAGAAGACGACGTTTTCCATGGCGAACTTGCGAACGGCTTCGGACTTCTGAAATATTTCGTCATGTCTTTTGTTTTATCTCCGTTTCGGGGCAAAGACCAGAGGGAGACTCCCTTGATTCCGAGGAAGCTCGTTTGTTCCTAACGTGGCCAAGCAAGGAAGTCTAGTTATTTGTAGAACTCCAATAGATTTCACTTCTCTTTAGACTATGATGCAATGTTCATCTCTCCATGCGTCGTCAGAGTCAACGGCAAGATCATCTTCGGGAAAGTAGTTCCCCATCTGCACCCTTTCCATTCCTTTCGATCGCTGTCTCTACTCCGTATCTCATACTCTTCTTCCCTCCTTCTTTTCCCTGTGCTACCACGCGACTCATGTCTGTGCGGCAAACGAAACCTAAACGAGAATGCCTTGGTCGGGCCAGAAAAGAGCGATCTGTTTCGAGGGATCCCATATTAACAATTCGTCATGATCCACAAGGCCAGTGGGCAGCGTTCACAATGGCCCCCCGATTAAAGTCGGTCGCGGTCTAATACGACTGTCGCAAGACAGTCAGGATTGACTAGTTCTACTGGCAACGACTTGTTGGTCATAACCCAGTGCGTCGTCCGTCAGAGAGCAGCTTGCTGTCCTCGAAAAGGTAGCGCCCCCTGCCCTCCTCTCCTTTTATCTCCTCCTTCGCCCCCCCCTCTCTGTTCCTCTTCCCCACCCCTCTTTGCCCCTCCAGAGACTCCACAAGGGTCCCCCAATCCTTGATCTGTCTTGAGATCATTCTCGCCTTGCCATTAGTCCTAGTCCACTCCACCCCCCTCCCGGAGCGAACGTGATAGAGGGGCATTTAATTCAGGGATACTGTGCTCTCTCTCCCTTTTCTCTCGGGATGGTGAATCAGCGGCCGTTCCGTTCAAGGATGATTCAACCGATGACATTTGCCGCGCGGCGAGAGAAAAGACGTCTCTCCCGCTGGTGAATCTTCCGGAAACTTTCGCAATCGTAATGTAAACTCTCTCCCGTCTCGTCAGCAATCAAAAGGGATCATTTCGTATTCGAGGCCACCAGATCTTACTACGCCGAAAATTGCAAGCTAGCCATATCCACAGAGTGTCCTCTCGCTATTCGCCCACCTCTATCACCTGCCGCCCCCCACCGTACGCTCTCCCTCTCATCAGAGAAGGAGAGGGGAGGGCGATTCACCTCCTCCTTTAGCTACCGTATACGTGCCACTTCTTCCAAACCACAGTATGGGGGGAACGACGCACAGTGGAGCGCTCTTAAGTCAGCTCCCAGCACTGCGAGAGCTAGAGCTGCTTCTCCTTTCTCGAGAAATAGGGGGGACGAGTGGGGACCAGGACCCCGCTAACGACAGATCGGTAAACCCTCAACCCCCATCTACAATGCGCAAATTTATCATTCCACTACTCCTGGAAGGAGGAAATGAAAGTGAAGGACCTCGACGTGCAGGATCCATCCCCAGGAATCTTAGCCCTGTAACATTAGCCCCCTTACAAGGAAAGGATTTGGACTTATAGTTCGAGCTCCGAGTCGGACTAGGGGCGCTGCATTACTTTCGTCACCAAACTTCCAAATACGTGTTCCATGGGACCTAAGCATACACTTCAGTTTTGGAGTACCATGATACCCCCATCATGGTTTTATAGATCACCATGAGGTCCCCCCTTACCTCTAAAAAGTGGAAAAAATTTTTTTGACAGAAATTAGTCAAAAACATCAACAAACATCATTTTATGCACATTGGAATACTTATTAGTCGATTCCGGGCGGTCAACAATCGTTGAATTGAACTTCTCTGAAACCACCCGGAATCTACCAATAAGTGCTCCAATGTGTATAAAATGATATTTGTTGATGTTTTTGACTAATTTCTGTCAAAATATTTTTTCCACTTTTTATAGGTAAGGGGGACCTCATGGTGATCTATAAAACCATGATGGGGGTATCATGGTACTCCAAAACTGAAGTATATGCTTAGGTCCCATGGAACACGTATTTGGAAGTTTGGTGACGAAAGTAATGCAGCGCCCCTAGTCCGACTCGGAGCTCGAACTATAAGTCCAAATCCTTCCCTAGTTAGATAGACCCACGCACTACTGGCAGCTACCGTATCCCCCAGTGATTCACAGGCTATGAGTCAGGTACTATGAGACGATAGACTAGGAGACGATTGACCGAGGGTCTAGAGGGGAAGACAAATCGTTTTATCTTCCAAACTCACGTGGGGAATTGTGTCGTCCAGCAGGGGCAGTCCGGACCCATCGAGCATGATGAGGAGCGTCTTCTTCGGCGATTCGTCTTCGGGTGTGGCGGAGGCGACTGCGAAGGCGATCGCCAGGAGAGCGGCCGACTGGAGCAGCGTTCCCATCTGGAAGGACGGCGAAAATAAGGGTAATTGGACTAAAAAAGAAGATATTCGCGAAATATCGATGGCTCAGGGATGATGACAATGAGGAGCGTGTCCAAAGGGAACGGAGTCAGAGAGAATGGCACTAGAAGGGCGCCATGGCGCTCGTCGAAGAGGCCCCGCCCCCCGTTTTCTCCCTCTACCGAACGCCCTCTGCATCTCGCCCCTTCTCCAATCTCTCCACGCTATTTCTCCGAAGGGACTTCTGAGAATGAAACGAGTCAACGGCTGAAGATCGATATTCAATAAATACAAAGCATCCGAGGATACAGAACGTCGAGCATACTTCCAAACATAGAGAGTGCGAGGTAGAGAGCAAAGCCAGGTGACTGCTCTAGACATGGGACTACTCCACAGCCACCCGAGTCTTTCACCAGTATGAGGATGACTGTATCCGCTGTTACTGGATGTACACGTGTCTGGGTCAAGCGCGGCGCAAGGAGAGGAGACACATTAGATGACGTAAGATGCCCCAGCACGGACAAAGGACCACTGCCTCCTCCTCCCATCACTCGGTTGTTTATCAGGCACAGGGTTCCTTTTCCATCGGGGGAGATCGAAGGGGTCGTCTCAGAAGGGAGATGGGTAGGGACGAAGCAGCTGGCTGGTCGAGAATCTTTCGAGAACAGGCATCAATCTCCTCCCGGCTGGTTGAAAGACCCCCCACTCGTTTCACGGTCATATTCGGCCTCGATATTCACAACTTCCCATAGGAAGCCGGGGCCACAGAACAGTCATCCACTGACTCATATTTATTTTCGATATCTCGAATGCAAGAAATGGCCTGAATCATCGCCCAAGGCGGCCAACGACTCTTCGTGCTGGGAGCGTCTATTAGCACGCAATTGCGAAATATGGTACCTTACAATAAAAAAATCTAATTATGACACTGATCAGAAGTGAACGGCAAATGGATCAGTAGCTTGGAGACCTTGTCGGTTCCGGCCGCGGTAACCTCACTGCAAGGTGAGTGTTTCGACATTCACAGGGATTGTCCCCTAAAAGAGAATTTCGTGTCCGAATACTGGCCAGAAGGGATCCAGGGCTCCCTCATTCATGACTCTGTATTCGTCCACTTTTTACGTCTGCTTGTATTTATTTACTGATGGTCTCGATACCGCTCTCGACGAGCCTCGGACTCATTATCATCTCAATCGGTACGTCCAGTTGCGATTAGGGTCGAACACCTGATTCCGAGAATCATTGGTTGAAGGGATACCGTTCTCTCCCTTCTCTCCGGATGACCACTCTGATCAAAAACCGATGGCCATTGGAACGCCGCGAAGGTTAAGGCCATTCCAATGCTGCGGACTCTTCTGGAATCGGACTCAGTCGTAATGGAGAGAGACAATCTCTTTCGAACCCTTCTCTTCCATCGCCTTTGATCTCTTGGTTAGCTAGAGGGGAAGGAAGTAGGATGGGGGAACGCCGGACTCGAGTACAGGATTACGGTAGTGGTGGCAGATTGATAGTCTCGATGTTCCAATGGCATTTGCACTGTTCGCCGCTATAACGTAGAGAAAACGAGTTATTTGATACTCCACTGCTTTATTGATGGTCAATATTAGCTCAAATAAAAATTTAAAAAATTCCTGACTCATTTGGTCCGAGAAAGCACTGACAAAGTGATGGGATGTGAATGTGTGTGCACTACCACTGGTTGGTAGGGGCAACTCCCCACTGGGCGTTGGACTCCTCTCCGGGTTAGGCGACCTGCTAGTTGGCAGTTGCGTCGGCTCAGTGTTTAATGTCGGAACCATAGAAATCAGCAGCTCCGGCACCCTCGACGACTGTATCGTCTTTGTACTCGGGCTGAGCCTACAAAGAGCCAATTAATGAAACTATGTCACGGGAATAGAATATAATAATGTGCAAGCAATAATTGAAGTACTTGTAATATAACAAACACTTTGCATCGGCGTGAGTTTTTCAAAAAACTGATAGCTGCTTAGAACATACCTCATGAAACGGGGCGGCTTCGACGGTTCCCTCCTTCTTGGCCGCCTGGGGGATCGCGGCAGAAGTAGAGATCGGGCACGATATCTTTCGGCGGAGGATGAGCATATCACGGGCAAGGAATCACCATATGAGTCCGATCGCCTTTTCTCCCTGGAATAATTTTAATTAGGATATGCTACGAACACTACCGACTAGAAAAACATCTCATTGGTTCTTTAAACACGAGCTAGAAAAAAATGTACCTTGTCGTTGCAAGGGATGGCGATGTCGACCATCTTCAGAGGCGAATCGGTTTCGGTGGAGATGACGGGCACGTTGGCATACGAAGCCTCAGTAACGGCCTGAAAAGTTTCTCTTTTCATCATCCGATGAAATCAATACTATTAATTCAAAAATATATGTTTAAATTACTCATGCTGACCTGGTGGTCGACGAGAGGGTCGGCCGGGTTGTCGATGGCAGCGATGGCGCTATCCCTGCCAGAGCCCCTCCATGCCATAGCCAGAGCCCTATCCGGGCAAATTCCCTGACGCCGTCCACGACGAGCTCTGGAAGCACAACCATGATGAACTCAAGGAATTGCATAGGGATCACATCCATGGCATGGTCGAGGACCGTTTCCGTTAAGTAACGAGAGCTAAACTTCATTTGTGGCCCAGGTACTAAGACCGTGGCTTCCACCTCACATATGGGATTTTCCTTGTCTGGCAGCACCTCCTTGGCGAACACGCTACCTTTACGTCATCCGGGACCACCAACTGCACGAAGACCGTTTCCTATACTCCATTCCCCCCGCCACCGCAATAAACTTTGAACTACACCTCGTCTGTGATCAGTTCCGTTACGAGCTCCGTGTCCTCCGCCTCGTCTGAGAGAACCTGTGGGGTGGACCTCGAGGAACACCTGCTAGACGAGAACGCACCAGAACGACATTTTTTATGGACCTCTGAAGTCGCACAGTGCCGAATTATCAACAAAAGTTTATTCGTGTGAAAGGATAGCGAAATCGGAAAAAGATACGACTCGGTTAAAGGGGATACGGTAATCGGGACAGTCGACGTTTCTCAGTTCATATCTCTCTTGGAACCCTTGATATGAGAAACACTTACAGGCGAAGGAAAGATGACAGAAGTGGAGGGCGGAGAATTCGCAAGCGTAAGGCTGCGATACATCAAATGTGAAAAGGCGTGGACTACATAAGTAGTATGGCGGGCAATCAGGATTTCTGCGATGAATGTTGGGAAGACAATGGGAATCGGAAAAAAACCGCGAACTGTATGTATTAGATGCAACTTCTACTTTGACAAATAGACGTGTTGATTTTTCCTTTTGAAAATATGTCTTGAAAGGACATTTTGTGGGGTAGTCATATAAAAGTAGGTGAAGGAGAAAATAAATATATAATGTGTACAGTGGGGGCTTTTTTCTAGTCACCGGAAGACTCTTCATGCTATGTACTGAACAATATTGATTTAAATCGGAGAGATTTTGGCTGGCACGGTAGTTTGATTGCCTTTTAGCTTACACGAATCAAAGCTGCAAGAGTGGCTGATGGGTGACGGGGACGGGGAGGAAATGCCGGGTATGTGATCAAAGTTATGATGGGGAAGATGAAGACATGACTAGAAGGCATGACTGAAGATGGGGACAAACTGGGTCGAGTCGAAGGAGGAGACCAAATGGAGAGGATAATGTTCTCTAGGAAATCTGGAGGGTAGAATAAGGAGGGTGTCTATAGTCTAGGAGTCGAGGAGGTGGCCGGTGGGGACGACGGGGCCATCGGCACCGGGAGTGGTGGCTGCCCCGTAGTTTGTGGGAGTCGCCCCTCCCGCCAGTCTCTTGTCGTCCCTTTGAGGGGCTGAGGAAGAGGACGAAGACTCACCCGCGGTCTGAAACAAATCATTATAACGGACATTGAGAGGGAAAACCACCCCACTGGACAAAGGGATAGAATACAGACGCGGAGGGATAACAGATGGAGGATTTCGCAGATTGTCCGGTTGAGGAAATGCGCGCACATATTGGATAGGAGGAATACTTGGCAACGAAGCGAATGTAAATATAAATAGGGCACAAATATTCTTTTCAAATCTAAAGGTCCACATGTCACGTTCTCTCGATTACTGTTCACGACATCCCATGCTTCTGACGACACTTCCATTCAATCACTCACGACTACGCGCCTCCTTCATTCTCTCTCCTCTATCGCATATTCCAAACCTTACTTTCGTGATCAATAAGTAGGGTGTCGGATCCGCTGCTCAGAGTAGCGGATTGTATCCGTGGCCGCTGCCAGCCATCGTGGGTGGCCTTGATGCTCCGGGGGCCGCCCTGGGTGGTCCGCGTGTGGATGGTCGCATCCCAGGGATCGGCGATGGCAGCAGCTCCGTAGGAGCGGGCGCCTCGTCCAGCCGTACGGCCCCAGCCGAAGGAGCGGGTAGATCCAGATCCAACAGATGGGGCACCGGCCCCTCCGCCGCCCCCGAACCACCAACTGCTCCCTGTTCCGCTGTCTGAACGACCACTTTCACTACCACCACGGACAACCACAAGACAACTTCGTTAGACTAGCTTCTGTGTTATCACACTCAGGCCTAATACGGTCATGCAGTCTGATCTACCACTCGTGTAAACTCCCCTTCACTTCCCGCGCGCCCCTCTCCCTCTTTAACTAGTAGTGTTAGTATCGTGGACATTAGACAGGAAGCAACGACAGGGTGCAAGTGCTGCGGTGGAGGGAGTTGAGAGTGGAGTGGAGGGTGAGTGGGTGAGTAGACGGACACTCGCTTCTCATTATCGATTTCGCATAAGAAAACATCTTCAAAGATTATTTCGTTTGAAAAATAGAGGAAAGCTAGTGTCCGTCGGAAAGACATAAATAAGGATTGAAGAGGAGGCGCGACCTGCAGCAAGTTCGTTACCACTGACCGAGCGGGCGGGGTTGGAGTGCTGCAAAGATTACATTATTCATTTTCGTTTCCTTTTCCCTCCAATCCCTCCTGATATCATATTGCTTCAGGTCCCGGGCAAACTATCAGCTCAAAAATAGCACGCCCTCCAGCGGCGGGAACTGTTTGATTCTCCCTCGAGTGAGCAGTCGAACTTCTTCCCTCTCCCTCTTCGTGATGTTTGCCAAGGAACTTCTCGTACTCTCTCGCTTACTCACAGTGACTCCCCGTTCCATGGCCACGGCCAACATCTGTCAAACAGACTACAATTCTGCACTAACTGATGCTCAACTGTCACAATCTCTAGATCTCGTCATGGTCCGTACTGACCTGGGTGTACTGCTGGTATTGAGGGTGGAAGTTGTGGATGGCGTCCTGCATGATGTCCTTCGGGTTCATCGTCTCCTTCAGCGACGATGAGATCGACTGCAGCGTCACGGGGCGGCCGTCGTTGGAGCTAGATGCTGAAGGGGTGGTGGGTTGTCGTCGTTGATGGTCTCCTCACCGTGGTGGGCGTTGGCGTAGGCGGAGACTCCGAAGGCGTAGCGGAGGGCGATGGCGGCGAAGAACATCTCGATGCAGATGATGAAGTTCTGCCACCCAGCAGCGATCGTGGCACGGGAGATTACCTGAAGAAGAATAGTGTTCATTAAATAATTGTTAGTTAGAGCCTACTCAAAAATAAATCATAGAGATTTTGGATATCAGACTACTAAAGGGTAAAGATTCCACTTCAATTCCGTTGTCCATAATGGGGTCGATGACATTGATGGCGGCCAGAAGAGCGAGCAGGAATCCTTAAGGTAGCTTAATGATTATCTGAATCAGGGGTACGCTACCCTGCCAGAAGGACAGGAAGATGACGCTCTTGACAGTGAGGAACTTGAGCACCGGGCGGTAGGGTGAGAGGAGATCCTGAAATGGGAGATGAGATGGAGAGAGGAGAGGGGATCAGTACCCTGGTGGCCGTGTAGAAGAGGAAGAGGCCGTAGAGAGCGAGGGAGATCGAGACGTTGTACGTGATCGTGATCCACACGTATCCCTGATGGAAATATTTAGTGGAGTTCTCGAGTGTTGTCATCCGATAGGACGCTTCTGCAATTTAAAGACTTCTACCTGCGATGCACTCCAGTTGCCCTCCTCGTACATGTCGATGGAGGTGAGGAAGAGTGTGAGGACGGCCATGATCGGCTTGATGAAGCAGAATTGAAGAGTTGCCTGAAATTATAGCTTGTTTTCTGTATATCTTTGAACGTGAAGCGCAGTGCACAAAGAGTACTTTTCTAAATATTCAGCTTGAATTGTGTTCCTCCGTTAGACGTCTCCCTACATCATACTCTTTGTATCCCTCTCGTGGTGGTCAGTAATCCCTCAGTCGACATGGAATGGTAGAGTGAATAATGCAGGAACACGGACGAAGGAAGGAACACTAATCCCCCTCCATCGCTCTTTCCATGAGGGATTTTACTGGGTGCTTTGGCATCCCGCCCATATATCAGGGGGACTCTTTGAGCAGAACATGTCTGAATTGTAAATCAACTGCCTTTACGAATTACGTCAGTCCTTAGTGGGATCACAGGGATTCTTGACTACGAAGGCTAATCAGAATCTGTTGTGTATTCGGAGCCGATGTGTCCTATCTGATTGTGAGGGGATTATGACGAAGGAGACGAGCACTTTACGACTGGAGTACTTTGAGCTTGAGTGATAAGTATATTGTGATTGTGCTACAGTACCTGCTTGCAGAAGCGGAGGAACTCGATCGTGTACTGCTTTCCAGCCAGACAACACGTGCACGTGTAGTAGTTGGTCGGCCTGCAGTGGGATTCCTTCATTCCATCGCAGTCTGTGGCTAGTGTATCCTCTACAGCCTCATTAGGAAGGGCCTTGAATTCGGGGCCGGATTAGGGTTTAGAGAATCCTAAACGGAAACGTACCTAATTGGCTTTCCGCGAATCTCGGCCATGATGTTGCTCTCGCCCCCGAGGTACTCATAGCACAGCGACAGGAACGAGTAGATCACGAACGCTGAAATCATGATTGTTTTTACCTGATAGTTTTGTATTTGTTGAGTGTCATTCCCATACAACATTCTTTCTGTTCTCAAACCGACAACGTTCTAGATCACTGAGAGTGCCTACGTACCCTTGATAACCGTGGGCAATTTCTTCCCATCGTCCTCAGCACTTTGGCCTTGGCACAGCTCCGTTCCTCACTGGGGAGAACTGCGAAGGGAAGGGAATGGAAGAGAACTAATGGCGTCCGCTTTCCCGACAGTTCAGTTTCCACCGAGCAATAAATCGTGCGGGGAAAACAGTACCTCTGCTGCCATTTCTGTCCCTCGTAAGCTCGTTACTATTCCCCCTCGCCTTTCGCCGTGGCTTCTTCTCAGCTCGGCTAGATACGGGGGGAAATAGAGCCAATTCCGCCTTTCCCTTGTCGGAGAGCGGAACTCTCCCTGCCCACCAGCCACAACTCGTTTTCGTCGCCAGTGGCTTTCGTCTCTTTCTTGAATGCGGATGCACTCCGAGCTCTCTCACGAGTCTTCCTCCCCATGGAAGGAATCCTCCATGGCACAGCAGCACGACAACAGCCAACGACACCCACACTGACTATTCCCCCACAATTCCTCCCCTCCAATTCCTCCTTTACATATGCAAGCGCGCTGCCATCCGTCTCAATCAACTCGTGTCCTTTCTCATTTAGGCTGCGGAAAGGCCATTGAAGAGGTGCAGGGAGAAGATGGGGCCGTTGAGTGGACCCAGGCCTTCCCATCCTTTACGAGGCAGATGGTGCCCCAGAAAACAAACACAAAGAACGGAGGACGGGCTTCAGGGGGCCTTTTTGATGACATGTGCGAGGGGCGAAAGAGACGGGGGATGAAAACGAGTGGAGAGTGAAATAGAATTGCCATGTGCCCGCATCCTACCGTTAGTAAAGCGAGGTATTTTATAGCTGCCGATTACTCAGAGAGGGAAGGAGGAAATAAACGGTTACCTTCGTAGCAGTCGCGGATGGAGTTGAAGTAGATGTAAATGTTGTTGCCGGGGAAGAGAAGAGAAAGCCACGAATCGAACGAGTAGATGGGGACGATGAAGAGGATTCGGACGATCCATCGCTGCTCCGTCGGACACGAATACCAGCGGAGGTGCTGGTAGATCTGCAAGAGGACCCTTTCATATCGATCTTTCTCGGGTAATACCGCGGAAAGCAGAGAGATAAGGGCACTGATTCACCTGGTAGCTAGTGATGAAGAGGGCGGCCCACGTGAAGAGGCCAGCGATTCCCTGAGCAGCGGCTGAGCGGACGAAGGGTTCCGCAGAGATGACGGGAGGAGCCATCGTAGATGCCGCCAGAGCGGCCTCCGCGAGTGATTCTGCTACTTCTGCCATTGGACCCAAGCTAGTTCATCTGAAAGGGGGAGGCATGAGGAAGGGAAAATCGGAATGCGTACAATCTCGTCACGAGGCAATCAACAACAGCAAATGGAAAAAGGCACGAGTCTCCCCCCCCCCTCCCATGCCCTCGATAAGCAGCTGAGCCTCGAGTCGCGTAGCAACCACCGTAGTATCAAAGTTCTCAGAGTTCGCTCTCGGAATTAGCAGATGTAGTACACCCTTCGCATTTGTCTTACTCAGCGCTAATAGCGTGGAGGAAACGGTGACGAGTGCAGTTGGTGCTTAGTAATACGTGAAACGTTAACTTCCTATCATTAAAATATACCATCATGTTCTCGAAAAGGGCGCAAGATAGGGGAAACATAAGAGAATGAGTCGGCTTGTAGCTTCTGGCAATTCACGAAGGGGGCCCTCGGGCGAAATGAAAGGGAGAGGACGGAGGGCGAGGACAGCGTTCACTAATGATGTAAAAGGATTCTAGAAACGTCGATGAAAGGCGGGAGGAATACTGTAATCAAAAGGGGTCTAATGTAAGTCAGTTAGAAGGGCGAAGCGCCTTGCGAAGAACGTGACTGTGAGATGAGGTGATTTCGAAAGCGCCCTTAGAGTGGCAGGCGACACGTCATCTGAGGCTCGTCGATAGAAGAAGGGAGGAAAGAGAGGAGAGTGGAGGGGAGATAAGGCCCGAGGGCCCGATGACCCCCAACAGGTGAGAGGCCACGGCGATCAATAGGTGTGTGCACACACAATGAGGATGACAGAGGTCGCAGTGACTCACTCACTCCATGAAACTCCACTCAACATTTACGAGGTACCACGAAATGCCCCCTTCCTATGCCATACGTGGCTCGGCTTGCTCTCCTGCCAATGGATCCTCTCGAGAAAATTCGAATGAGCGAAAGATCTCGGCAACGATTCGCGAAGCGATTGGCCCAAAAGATAAAAAGCTGAACAGCATCCAGGATTTGAATTTGGGAAGCAGACCAGGGAGGAAGAAGAATAAAGGGAAGGGACAGAACAGAGGGAACGATGAGCGGCGTGCCCCCCGCCGCCCCCTTTGACAAGAACCGGCTTAAGGGCGCACCGGCTGCAATAACAGCCCGTTTACAACTTGGCCTCTTCCTAGATTTGAAAAGGGGCGGGAGGAGGGCGTTTACCTGTCTCTCTTCTCGCCCACGACCACAACCACGGGAGAATCGAAACCGCCGACGACGGAGACACCCCACTCTACACACACCCCCTCCCCCTCTCCCTCCCCCCACCGCCAAATCGATCTCTTTTGGCTGCGTAGCCGAGAGGGCGGCAGAGCGCCCGATACTCAGTGAGGGACGGGGCGCCGCCTTCAAATAAGGCCCCGAGTCGGGCAGCTTCGGCCTCGGCCTTCCTCCGGTCTCGTTCGCCTCCCACGGGCGTCCCTTCCATCGTGCTCGCTCTCCAATCAGGTCAGACATTCGCTCGTTTATCTTCTCTCCTCACTTTTTGTGATCTCGTCCCTCTTTGGAGTAGGAGTGAACAACCTGCGGAGATAATTATTCGAGAGTGAAATCAATCTGTTTTTATCGCGTTAGCGCGCGGAACACGGAAGACAACCCAATCGTTTAGCTAAGGAACGGGTAAGAGGAAGTGGGGGAGAGTAAATGTAGGCCAGAGGGCGGATCGAGAAATCACTCCTGATAACGATATAAATACGCTACCACAGACAGTAATAATGGCCCCTTTGCAAGGATTTGCTCGTTCTGTAGTATCCTTTTCAATGTAATATTGTCTTTTTAATATTGTCTTTTTTGGCTGTCCGAAAAATATCTGGTTCCCTTTATAATTAAACCTCCTGTTCCTGTTATTAACGTGGGCTCATTGCAGATGCATATCTGAAGGGATGAACCCATTGGAAGCCGTCCTTCCACGAGAGAACATGGAGGCGCTTGCGGGGAGGCAAGTGGGGTTACGGTATCTCGGGAGGACAGCCGGACAAGGAAGGGAACTCGGCCTCTCCGACACTCCGCTCAAGTTTCTCCTGGTGAGTGGCTCGATGTCCTCATTAGTAGGTCCTCGCAACGCGGGGAGTAGCTGGGAAAATTGCAGCTGTACTATAATATGAATTCATTACAGGTCGGAGACCCGGACGTGGGGAAGGACGAGTTCCTGGCGGGGCTCCCTGAGGTGGAGAAGTCGACGCTCACTGTCGAGCCTCCCGGTTAGACACATGTTTTCATTCCACACAAAAGCCAATGATTCTCTGAATTCCAAAAGCTTTGCTCATATGTTAATGGAAACGCAATTATGATCGACGGTTCCTCTCGCAGACGTCACAATTTTAGATTACAAATATTGGAATGAAATCCAAACGAAGGCGCTTCCAAATTCCAAGCGCATACAATTCGCCAGCACGAGGTAGTCAACATCATTCTACATGGAGTAGACTAATAGGAGCTGTAATCCATTGTGTAGGAAATCATGATTTCGGGAATGTGGTGCGCCATTTCTGGCATGCTTTTACGATAAGATAATGGCAAGGAAATGTTGCAGAGTCGATAACTCCTCGCATGGCCACCGTTGCAGTCGACGGTCGCACTGTGAGCGTGCAGCTTTGGTTCGTTTCCCCTCCTCTGCCATGATTCCCCCTCTTTATCCATGCACGCAAAAATCTCGGCACACGGCCAATTTCTCAAATGTGGAACGTATCCTTCCCAGGAATTTCGTGCGATTCGTAGAATGCCATAGCAAGCTTCCGCATGGAAGTCCAAGGCTGTAATAATAATCAGTCACGATGCACTTCAGCGAAGAGGAATAGAAAGGGCAACCACTTGTTGGCTTTTCCATGTAAATGCTGGAATACATGCTGAGATGGATGCGATCATCTTTTCAAAGTGCTGATGTGTCTGTGCCGTAGGGTACAAGGATTCTAAAGATAGGATTATACATGCCGGGGCGATATTTCTTGGAATCTTTGGACTTGCAGGGACACTTCGGGACAGGGCCGCTTCTCTGCCGTCATGCGTCACTACGCTCGTGGCGCCCACGGCATCCTCCTAGTCTATGACATCAGCAATCGATGGAGCTGGGGCGGAATGAAGCGGTGGCTGCGGGAGATTGACGAGGTACGAGAAGGGGGAAGGGAACCATTTCCGACATCGACAGATACAAAGTAGATGGCTGCCACGATTAACGACTCCACGCGTCTCACTCCAATCGCAGGCATCCGATGAATGTCCCAGATACTGAGCCCACGAGCAAGGGTTCCACTGCCCTTGTCTCCTTTTATTGACCGAGTTAATCAAGCAGACACTCGAGAGGAGGCCAGAAAAACGTCCTTCTGCTGTTCATCGAATTGGCCTTGGTTAATCCCGGTTATCCCCGTCCTTGTTCTGGGAACACGTAGTAGTTGGGCCAATGAGGAATGCGGCTGACGCTGTATCTGCCTCGTCTCCAATCTGCGGCAGCGGGAGACTCTGCATGCATGACTTCTTTCCCCGTAGTAGAAAAGAGGACGGATTTTCCTTTCAACCCGAGAGGATGCAGAAAGCAAGGGAAGCTCACATTTCATGCGTTTGACGGGCTTTCAAGGGGCTAAGAACAGAACGTGGCGATTTCCAAAAGAATGCAAAATGCAGATAAAACGTTTGATTTTTCGAGAATTCGTGCGCACAGAAAATAATAAAGACTAGCTTACTCAAATACGATTGATAATACAGATAAAATGAGTTCATTTCAGCACGCTCTCGGTATCCCGCGAGTTCTCGTTGGAAATCGGCTTCACCGAGAATTTGATCGGGCTGTGCGAAGAGAGGACGCGGAAGCCTTTGCCCACAAGCGCAAGATGGACTATTTCGAGGTGCGTTACTATTTGCGTTATCGTTCTCATGGGTCTCGCCGATGAGGCCTATTTTCCCTCTCAGTTATCTTGAAACAGTGTAGTGGGCCGGATTTCGACAATCTTCCATCTCGTTGTTCGACCGGCGGCCCTTGAGCAAAATCCGTCCGCTGAAAATAGCCTGTTAACAATGGGAAGAGCTCTCTGCAGGTATCGACGCTGGCCCATTTCAACGTGGACGAGTGTCTGACGCAATTGGCCCGTCTCGTCATCCAGAGGACGACCATGCAGAGATACACGAGATTCCGCAACCGTAAGTCGTTCCAAACCGTTACCCTTTAGCGGCTCACATTCTATGCTATGCACCAGTGATGCGCCTTTGCAAAGCATCAAAACAGTCTTATGTGAGGCGAAAATAAGGAGTGGGAGGATTAAGAAAGTTCTGCGTAACGAGGCCAATCACCACGAATTCCTCGCCTGTTTTGTATTCAAAAGGATACGAAATAAGGACGAATGCCATTGGAATGCAGAACATTCAAAATGGCTCCCATTTGTAGCGTGATAAATTGCAGCGGAAACGTTACGAAACCTGGCAGCTCGGGCGGTGGCGGCGAACACGCGGAATGTTCATCTTATCGATCGCCTTCCCGTCCCCCAAACACTTCACAGTCAGGTAAAGAAGAAGTGACAACTCGAAAGTAGAACATCTGACCCTAACATGTACTTCAATGATGAAATTTATTACATCAGTAAAATTCGTAAATCCATAAATTCTCTAAGTCTGAAAGCTGGACATTCGTATGTGAACTGGATGCTAGTTCTTCAGAAGCTTTCATGCTTGCAATGCAAATAGAGGCATTAAAGCCTGCGGATGGGATGAATGTTATTGGAGGTCTCAATCTAATTATGCCGAGATAGAAACGTCAATGAGATTCCTGGACGGAATGCGGGAGCTGCATGGAGGGAAGGAATACCAACAATAAGTGCAAGAATAATTGCGATAATTGGTTGCCATGAGAGACAGGAGCAGCTAATGATAAGTTACCCTAAAAGAGGATGGGGGCCAGACTCTTGTAATAGTGGAATGAAGAAGTTGTGAGATAAATTTTAGCGCGTGAGATAAATTTTAGCGCCACTTTGACGAGAACATTCTTTCTCAATCTTAAATTTTACTCATTATTCAGCACAATATCTTGTTTCAGATCCGTTCATTCGCCCGTGGCTCGCAAGTGGCCTCTGCCCATCTCCCCGTGGCTCCTCGTCGTCCCGAAGGTCTTCGCCGTGTGGCCCCTGCTCTCCTCCGTCGCGTCGTCAACACCTCCGCCCAGAGGATCAGTCGCACCTCCTGTCGCCTTATGTAAATTGTCACATCCTGCATATTTATTATATACGTCTCAATGTTTCGATCACAAACTCATTACAAGTTAGCCTTTCATAGCATCGATCTGCATATATTGTGTCCCTTCACTTTATTCCTCCTTGATAGATCGAGTACTTCCCTTCACCAGTACACTTGGTATCCCTTGGAGCCTGTTGCCACGTACCCGTAGAGATCTCATCTTCCCTTTTTTATCCCCGTGTGGCTTCTGCTGTACACTCGCTTTCCTCGGCCCCCCTCGAGAGGCACAGAAACCATCAGTATCGAAATGAGAAGCCGGTAGGAAAAGGCGAAAACATCTTGTCTCGCGCTCTCGCATTACCTTAGGCGTAAATACGCTTCGGTGAGTCTTCTCCCTCCACTCTGTACAGTATGCCCATAATAACCTCCTCTGCTCCCACGCCATACTCCCTTATTCCTCCCGTGTATATGCATAATATTTGCAAGTATTAATAAACGGTGAACATTTATTCGGTGAGTGTTAGAATTGGGCAAAAGGGGGGGGGGGAAGTGTTCTAAGAGAGTCATCCAAAACTCCATTCCAATTAAACGATCCATCACAGGGAGCACAGCCAGTTTCTCCCCCCAAAAAGGGGTTTCCCATGTAATAC
>JACMIG010000053.1:26325-55130 GCA_014805385.1 Levipalatum texanum
TCTGACCCACCGAACTGGGTTACGGTAGAAGTTTTCTCGGGACCCGAAGTCGTTTGGTCAAGGTCCCAGGTCTTGAGGACCCTTCTATACACATGTCGTGACGGACGCAGGCAGACAAACACGCTCTTTATGTAGTAGTAGATATAATATTATTGTCTTCAGACCAAGTTGTACATGTTCGGCGGCGTGATCAACCGAAACCAGACGACGAGCGAGCTGTGGAGTCTCGATGTCGGCACTGGCCAATGGACACTCGAAACGCCCAACAACCAAGATCTCACGGTTAGTACGTCTGATAAATAAAATATCAGGCCAAACTGTTATCTAATCCGTGAAGAATCATGCCGCTTTCGATTTTACGGAGATTGCATTCCGTGAAATAGCAAATAACGCAGATTTTACACTGACGGAATCAAGCCCCTTCTCTATTTTTGAATTGCTTTTCCGTTTAGATGAAGCCAATTCCCGTCGCTGGCCACTCGGCGCACGTCGTCGAGAAGCTCGACAAGATGTTCGTCTTCTTCGGTTACAATCCCCACCGCCGATTTATCTACGACGTCCAAGTCTACGACTTCTGTAAGTTCAAGCATAGCTAGGAATAAGATGTCTTCAATTTGTAGTTGTTAACGAAGTTCGTTCAGTGTAATTTTAGAAACGAAATTGTTCAAATAATAGTACAAATTTAAAATTGCGATTGCAGTGACGGGTAAGTGGTCGACGGTCGATGTGAAGGCGCACGTCTACGGTCGATACGGGCACTCCTCTGTTTACTAGTGAGTAGTCTTCGTTCCTTATACATCTGTATACATACTTGCAGCCACACGGAGACACAGGACGTGGTCCTCGTCTACGGAGGAATATCTGATCCACCAGAGTCCAGTAACAACATCACTGACACTCTGATGCAGTTTGACATAAAGGTTCATTTTATAGAGGTGGTAACATGAAATTTAGAGTCAAATTGGAAATTACTTGCTTAGACAATAATTAATTACGACTCGTATGATTCGGCATATTTCTCTAACATATCTCTGCTTGCATCGGAGCTGTGATGATATTTAATACATGTCCTTTGCAGTCCGGCACGTGGACGACGTTGAACTCGTCAGGGACTCCGATCTTCCAACACGCGGCGACGATCATCAACGGCATCATGGTCATCACGGGAGGGAACAGCGACAGTCGCAGTAACAGAAGCAATCAACCAGGAGACTGTTTCCAGGGCATCGTACTCAACTACGACATCGGTTCGTTTTCGTTTGTAGAATAACAAAGATGTCAAAAAATATAGAAAAGAAATAGGTTAATAAATATATAAATTTGAGGGGGAAATTCTCCCATGATTTCAGAATGCAAACAGTGGTTCTCGGAATCGCTGTCGGATCCGAGCCAAACTGCGCTCATGAGCAGATACGGTCACTCCCTCGTGTCCAACGAGGACCACGCCTACATCATTGGAGGATACAATGGACAGATGCTCACGGATATCGTTATGCTCACGCCAGGTACATCAGCTCTCCGTTCAATTGGAAAATCCTCTGAAATGACGAACACTATAATTGCAGCTGACTGCCAAACGCGAAGTAATACGTCACCTGAGGAATGCCTCTCCGTCCACGGCAGCGTCCGCTGTGACTGGGCCAACAATCGCTGTTTCAAGTACATCCCCGAGACGTCGAGCAATCTCGGATTCCGCGAGATCATCAAGAATGCGGCGCCCAAGACGGGAAGAAGATCGTGCCCTGGGGAAGCGGAGAGGTTGCAGGATTCCATAGAATGGCTCAACCCCTCTCCTTCAGTGCCCAGTCCGTTGTGGCGGTTTGCGAGGAGCTCCACGACTGTCTGTCGTGTGCCTCCCAATCTGGCTGTGGATGGTGCGTCGCCGGCTCGCAGTGCCTCTCCAACGAGAACGCGGAGTGTGTCGATGGAATGGGCATGATCCGTGCGTATACGAAGTGCTCGACGGCCGTGGCTGTGGCAGAGAGGCCTCGGCCCTGTCACATGGCCCTCGACTGCTCCTCCTGCAAGATTCTTCCCCACTGCAACTGGTTCGGATTCGACTCCCGCAACTCGTGCATCTCACTCAGTGACCAAGGTATTCACACTTTACTATCCCCAAGAGCGTCTTTTCCCTAACTAAAATACAATTTAATTTTAATTCTCGTTTCAGCCCGCATTATCTCGGAGCTTTCGCTGAAAGAAGCAGAAAAACTGGCGGCTGCCACTGTTCCCGTGAAGATCAACCCGACGCTCATTCCGACTGGATTGCCAATCGGAATGAATCTGTCGATGTGTCCTCTCTCTTGTGCAGACTACGGCGGGTGTAAGGAGTGCGTCGCCAACCACTGCATGTGGTGCGGCAACCAGAAGAGGTTGGTTCTCTAGCGTTTGTGGTCGCACGAAATAATCAAACGAGAATCTTTAACGCTCCGCGCAATTTTTAACGAAATAACACGATACGTGTAAAAAAGACTTAAAATGCAGTTGTTATTTAGATGCGTCAACACGGAGTCGTACCTGATGTCGTTCCCGTACGGGCAGTGCTACCAGTGGACGACGAACTACTCCACGGACGGGGGCAAGGACCAATGCGAGATCGATTCGTCGGAATGCTCAATGCACAAGACGTGCTCGGACTGCCAACTCGGCCCCGACTGCGGGTGGATGGACGACGGAGAGAACACGGGAATGGGAGTCTGTCTCTCCGGCAACTACAATGGGCCACACGAGGCTCCGCCTGAATTCCAGCCGAGTAGCTGGTGGTTCGTCGGATGTCCTCGTACGTTTTACTTGAAAGTTTGCAGTTTTTTTTAGTTAATTAAATGTTCACAATACAGGTGGTAATAGTAACTTCCAGAATGTCAATGCAACGGTCACTCGGAATGCGTGTTGTCGTCGAAGAGTCTGATCGAGACTCTCGTGTGCAGTGGGTGCCGTAATAACACGATCGGCCCCCACTGCGAGACTTGCGCCCCCGGATACTTCGGAGATGCCCGCAATGGAGGAGTCTGTCAGGGTAAAATCATTTGTCATTCTCATTATCTGGATTCAATAATCATGAACGTCTGGATTCCATTATTTCAGAGTGCGAATGCATCGGAAACTCTGATGGATGCGATCCTTCGAGCGGAGTCTGCCACTGTGTCACCAAGGTTGAACTCTTGACCACTATTTCGAATAAATTTCGGACGCTCTAGGGAGTGATCGGAAACATGTGCGATCGATGCATGGAAATTTGGTCGAGATGTTGTTTGGTGCCTCCAATTTGGGTAACTAACCATTTCTCAAGCAGTAGAAAATAGCCGCTAATTCCCTTATGCTAGAACAGCGACAACTTTTTGCACAATGAATCGAACACTGCAGGGAGTGATTGGAGACAAATGTGACCGATGCGAAAACAAGTACATCGGAGACCCGGTGTCTGGCAAGCCATGCTTCTGTACGCCCCTTCCCTCCCCGCCTCACTCTTTCCTTCCCTACAGATGAGCTCACGGTCGACTTTATCTTCACGTTCAAGCTCAAGAACGAGGACCAGGACAAATATGTCAACGAAATCTTCCTCTTCTCGATGCCATATAAGGTTACCCGTCCTGTTTTTCTGTTGAGAACCGATATCTTCAGCGCGACACAGACGTTACATTCCAAATCAACTGCGACCCTCTGGACTCACGCGAAGACACCGCCATGGTCTCCCTCAACCTCACCTCCAACATCTTCGACGGAAGACCGGGAACACCACGCATGAAGATCGTCAGTATCTCCTTCTCCTCTCTAACTCACACCCTTGGTTATCACTAACACTTCTTAGACCGACGACGACTGGCCTTCATCGGATTCTTTCGATCAAGGGGTGAACATACTCATTGTCAGTCAGAGATTCTTTCCCTATCTTCTCTGTCGGGGGAAGCCCCCATCCACTCCTTCCCCTCTTCTCCTCCTTCTGTCCGTTGTATTGTTCCGCACACACGCAAGGGGACAGGTGATTCGGACAACAATCTCTGGCTATTGTCGAGTTGTCGTTTCGACCCTTCTGAATTCTCTCGCCTTCTTTCCCTCTTTAGTGGAGTGAACCCCGGGGAGTCTGCAGTGTCCGCGAGGTTCGAAGGACCATTTTCCGTCCTCATAGCACAAACTGTGATTTCAACCGCAGTGCGAGTGCCTCCTCTGTCATCACTGCTCCTCCCCTCGCACTAGATGATGTTGTTATTTGCAGGCGAGTGCTGAGTGCAGCAAGCAGGGAATCCGCCGTCAGTACCTGGCCAACGATCCCGGCTATGCATTCGGAACCGAGACCAACACAACCTTCTTCGTAAGCCCTCCCTCCTCCCACAAGGCAAAGACCACTGCCCGAATCATCATAAACGCTGTTGACTCCCGTGCGAACGAGCGCAAACTGATAGTGATAACTCGCCCCAACCAATATTCGTATGCTGATAGTGGTCACTGCCCAGTTTACTGTTTGAATTAGGCCAAATTACGGATGGTCGTGACAGTCCCTTTTCGTACCCCGCGGGGGAGTAAAGAATTGTTTATCGTTCAATAACAACAGTTTACAGCTGCGCGTGTTTAACTTCTCGACGCCGTACGAGATCAAGATTTCGTTCGCCCAGTCTCCGCCCATCAATTGGGTCCTCTTCTTCGTCATATTCGCTGCGTGAGTCTCTATGAAGATCTCTTACTTCTTCGACAACAATACGCCGGGGTTCCTGCTGGGGCTCAACAAGTGGCTATATCTTAGTGGTTGGGGTTAAGGGAGGAGTCTTCAGGTGCTTCATAGTCCTCCTCGTGCTGGCGGGGTTGTTGTGGATGGTGAAGTTGAGGATCGAGGCGTATCGGCAGAGGCAGCAGCAGATCACGGAGATCGTCCAGGTACTCCTTTCCCCTCCGCCCACTCCAGTCTCCTCAATTCAGATGGCCCAGCGCCCCTTCCAAACGGTGCGCATCGACATGACGGGCGGGGCCTCCAACAAGGTCGCCACTCCCATCTGCATCGAGCCACGCAACAATTATCGCGCTGGCGTCTTCACTCTCGCAGTTCGATTGCCCACGGGAGGAAAGCCATACACGCCCAATAGCACTTCGGGTAAGGACGCATTGACTTCATGCATTCACTTTATTTATGTTGTCAAATAATTTTTTGAATTAGTAGCATTAATTAATGTATACTTGTAATCAAATGCAGGCATGGCGTTGGCGTCTGCACTCTGTCTCCTCAACGCGAACCAGGAGCAGATGCTTCGGGCTGTCGATGAGAAAGACGCTCGGCCAAAGAGGAAAACGAACCTAACGCGCTACTTTCAATTTCTCCGAAGAAACGATGGAAGCTGAGATTGCACTGTTATCCTAAATTTGTTGCTCTATTTGATTTAATTTCCTTTCTTTCATATTCTATTTTATAGATTATCTCGTGGCCGCTCATATTTACACAGAATCGTATCCCAGAAAATTGCGGGCTTAATATTCTCCTTTGGTGCACAACTCTACTTACCGAATTCGAACGTACTCACGTGTGCAAACCTGTAGATAGAAAGTATGTGCCTTCTTTCCCCCCGCTGTAACCTCATGCTCTCACATTTCGCATCATAATCGCCTCTCCTTCCCCACATCTACGAGTTCCTCCATCGGATCACCACTTCCAGGCCCAGTAATTCCTGATAACGATTGAATGCTCACCCATGATATCCGAACAACCAATGGCATTTTCCTAGAGAGTCTGCGCCAAAAACAAACCTACTCACTTATCAACCCACGTGCCTTCCCTCGCTCTTTTCCGTTCGCGGAAAGATGCGACAATTTCGTGATTGTTATTTTGAATACCCTGCTGACGAACAGATAGTTGCCTCTCCACGTGTATCGATGCCTTTTCTATGCCCTTCGATGTTGCTTAAGCCCCTTCTTTTCCTCACCCACAAGGTCCCAAAGTTCCCCGCTCAGAATGTGATTGTGATGGTTCCTTCTTCTCCCATTTACTTTCGTCGCGGCATCGAAAGAGGTCCCCCTTAGAGCGAGTATCATATCTAATCAGATCTATTCAATCTTCTGGTCCAGAGAGTATCAACGGAACGAACTTTGTTTTTTAAGAAATAAATGGATGAACTATCTGTATTTCGCAGTCTCTATTGCTAAACATTAGAATGGTGTTGTCTTGTTCAGATGCTCTTCCATTCGCCAGGAGCATGTATGCAGTTTTACACGGATATGCTCGGTGCACTCAACAGCGTGAACACATTTGAAACTAAGTATCTTTGCGAGAGCATTCTGGTGACTTCGAAGTGAGACAGGAGGGATGAAACATGAAAACATTATCTTCTATACAACATATCCTCTAAGGGATAATTTCGTACAGCGCAACAGACCGTTGCTTCAACGACAGAAATTAATGTTGCGGGAATTGTCCCAACCGGAACAAGGAAAAAATTGTCAACATACTTGCTTACCAGCAGTTATACCTGGATAGATTTAAAAACTACCTATGCGAGAATTCAATTCCCTCGCATTCAATCGGTGTTGCCTTATCCATGAGCCGAGGTTGGCCATTTGTCTATGCTCGCAGAGAATGGAGAAGGTGGAGGAGGAAGAAGAAGAGGGAGCATTCTAAGATTTCATCGGCCTCCTGACACAGGACACGCCGGCCTCTCGGCCATTCCTCGTTGTGTCTTTTGTGTATTTGCATGATCCGAGAGTCCTCGTTAGAGATCCAGGGCGTACCCCTTCCATGATCCTGGAAGGTGTTTTCTGTACAGCAGGCGCGGCCAATCCGTATCCATGTTTACTAAGTGGTAAGGCGGCAGTGGCGGGGGGAGTCTATACAGCCCTCAAAGGTGCCTTCCCACTCCTTCCTTTTACTTCTTCTTGTGGTCGAACGACGAGGAGTCGAAAACAGCGCCCGAGGGTCGTCTCCGCTCTGGAAGAGACAGACTCCCCTTGCTTACATATGTCATGTCAAAATCATGTCGTCGTCTCGTGCTCATCCTCCACTTCCCGCTCTCTCCGCTCGTTTCGGACCTCCCATTAGTCCGAGTGCTCCTCGTCTTTTTATTCCCAGAGGGGCGCTATCAACTCGAACGTTTTCTTTGGTGAGAATCGAGATTGAGCGATCTGGCATGGTGGCCACACAGAGCAATCCATCATGCGCTTGGTCCGTGGACTCGGCCGCTGGCTCTGACAGGCCCCCCTCTCCCCCTCTCCCCTCCTACACCTTTATCCGTGTTCGCCTTCTGTGTCTGTTCCTTGGTCGTTCCCTTCCTTCCCCGGGAGGAGCACTCGACTCCAAGACGGGCAACCGATTAAAAAGCCTTCGTCGGCTGAGTTATCGCGCAACGGAGAAGAGGCGCAACCCGCCATCATCTCTGACAGGGCTCTTCCCTTCCCCGCCCTCAACTCTCAAAGACCGACATCGTCCCCCGGCCCTTCCTCCGTTCCCAACATCGTTCACTCTCATGTCCTTGGACTGCTTTCCGGTCTCTGGGACCAGGAGGAAGAATTAGTTTCGTCCCCTCCACGGCTACCCACGAATTATGGGGGAAAGCCGCTCTAGTCGCCGTTCGTGTTTGTACTCTTGGCGTTCGAGGACGACGAATCCCCGCAGCTATTTACGAGTGTTTGTGAGAGAGACGAAGGCCGATTATCGGGAGCTGATTCCGTGGATGGAAGATGGGCTCGGGCCGCGAATCCCCCAGAGTGCCATCATCCTCACTCAGAGGTGTTCCCCGCCATTCCCCCCACCCGCCTACCCAGTCAAAAAGAGATCCTCCTCGTAGGAGGGCGGCTTGAGTTCGATTGATCCGAAGGTCGTGGGAATCTTGTCTTGGATCTTCCCGCGGCCCCCATCCAAACGCCTTTTCTCCCTGCACGATCTATCGTCTATGCACTCGCTTCTGGAGCTACGTGCCCATTGACACGTAATCAGTCATCCGTGTCCATCTTCCTCAATGGTCCGTGGTCTTCATCCCATTCACGTGGCCTCGTCCCTTCCCCTTTTCATCGCTTGATGAGTGTTGCCTCCATATCAGGCTTTCCTAATGAGCTCTTCTGAAAGACCACGGGAGGAATTAATGCAGTCTCTCTCTCTCTCTTCACAAGACTCCACTCGACAAGCACATTTGTCACACGTTTCGAGCGCCCACGACAAATCTGCAGTTGTAACCAGAGGCGATATCGAGATGCTGAGAGAGAGGGAGAACCTGCTGCCGTGATATTGGGAATTCTGGAGGAGGTGGGCAGGGGAATGGTCTCCAGTGCTTGCACTCCTCCCGCATGCATAGTTGACGAATCCTCCACACCGAGTCTCCTTCTCTCGTGGCGGCTCAGCTGGAGGAGGAAGAAGTTTCAACGAGAAGGAGCCCGTGAACACGCCATTGGGAGTCACTAGGCGACTTTCGAAGGGCTTCCTTCCCCTTTAGGCTCTCCAGCCTTTCCTTCCGTGTATTGTACCCTCTTCTTCCTCTTCTATGGTGTCTGAGTACAATCGAATGAATCTCTCCTCACTTCGGGCAGGAATTAGCCTTCTCCTTCGGCGCTCGGGGCGTAGTTCTTAATCAGATAGCCTTTCTTCTCCTCCTCCGCCATTCATTCGATTTCGGTGCCGGGGGAAGACTCCAATTCCCCTTCCGCTATCAGCCGTCTCGTCATTGTACCCTGGTGGGTATAAGGTGGGTGTTACTTTCCTACCCTCCCGTATCCAATCTGTAGGTAGGCCGGTGGCTTGTTGACTCCTGCAGTAGTCGTCCTTTCTCCCCTTCACAGACTGTAAGGGAGGGGGGAGTCACGTCAATTGTGTTCGTGGGGGACGTCGCCCAATTGGGGGCAGTGGTGTCCATGGACGAGGGGCTCTCATTTGTCTCCTTGCTCCTGATTGCGCCCTCTCCACGGGGGCAAGGCTCATTTCGACCTCCGATTCATCACATCCTCGCTCCTCCTCCCCGCACTCCTTGGCTGCTTATTGGAAAGCCATCGTGGGCCCCTTGACATTCCCCTCTCGTCCCCGAGTCATTGACAGCTTTTATGACCTTCTTGGGTCACGTACCGCTGCTTCCGCCCTGAGAGAAAGGCTGATTGTGGGAGAGAAGAGGGAAAAGTCCGAATATAGCGGTAGACGAGATTGGCCCACGGGGGCTGCCACTGCTCCGGTCGCCGTGCAGTTCAGTGGACCGTGAACAGGGAGAGGCGGGCCGACGGGGAGGTGCCCTCCACCGGTGACTTACCCTCCTGTCCCCCCTCCCTCCTCCACTTCTTCCCTCCGGTTCCCTTCTTCCGCTCCGAACTCGGCCTTTCCGCGTTCGTCGCTTGATCGCGTTTTGTTGCTCTTTTGCACTTACCTGCACACTAGACTCCTTTTGGGGGCCGGGAAAGTGAGTCCCTGTCCATTGATCTTCATGTCTACTCCGCGGTCTCCGCTCCTGTCACTCGACATCCGCCGCCTCAAAGTAATATTGTTGCCAGGGGAGGAAGCTTCATGACTCAACCCCATCTTCTGACAGATGGACTCCCTTCCAGAGGGTTTGGGGGAGTTTCTCGTAAAAGGCGCCCTCTGTCCCCCCAGTCAGCTGCTGCCTCGACTTGTCGCGTTGTAAGATGTCTTCGTTCGGGTAACACAAAGATTAGGCTCGTTGCACCCCCCACACTCCTCCCTCTCCACTCAAGAAGGGAACGGGGGAGGGGGAGGGGAGGAAGGGGGGAGGAGGTCCCTCTTGTCCCCCATCCACACCCTCACTCATGACTCTCCATCCGTACGAATGGACACCTGTTCCCTCCTTGTCTTGTATCTGTCACTCATGCGATCTCCCGATGAACGGCAGTATGGGGGATGGAGTCCTCATAACCGTCCCTCAAGGGGATATCGTCGGTATGGCCACAGGGGTGGCCACTGGAGGCCTATTACAGCCCTCCCTCCCTTTGTCTTCGGAATCCATCGTCGATTGCCACTCCCCCACTCGTCCATTCTCCTCCCATCGCAGTTGGCAACTTCCTGAATCCTGCCTCTCTCTCTCCTCCGAGGTATGGGACAACGGGCGGCTATGAGCTTTCGAGAATCGGCATCCATGCACAATCTCGTCCAACTCTCTTATGTCTCCCTGCTATTTTCAAAGCTTCACGGAACAACAGAATATCGTTTACAAGTCATCTTTTGCAGGTGAAAGATGTTCGACTCCACCTTGTAGTGTTGAATTTTATTCTATCAAGGAATATGTGCTTTTGCTTTTCCTATTTGTTTCAAAACCACGTCATTCGAGGGGCAAGTGCCCAATAATTGTATTGGTCTATTTATTATGCTGGCCGCCCGTAGGTGGATGGGTGGAAGCCATGAAGTTCCGTGCATCTGCGTCCATCTGCCCTCTCGTCCCTTCTGATTCTGCACCTTTGGTGGCATCCATTACTCGCCTCCTCCACATTCCGCGTACAGGAGTCGAGGCAGAGGAGGGCTCTCACTCATGAATATCTAACTAGATTAAGGCCCCCGGGAGTGGGAGGAGGCATTCTCCCCCTGTCAGGAACAACCACGCGTCTCTGCATTGATGCCTCGCAATGCCTTGCAGCCTCTGCCTCGAGAGGTCTCGACCATTAGTCACACTCATTCTCATCTAAATTATTGAAGTCTTGTAATAGCAATTTCTCAGACGGAGAGGATCCAGATGCCCTAAATGCACCAGTGAGACACTTGCCCTCGAGTCCTCGATCGTCCCCTGTCATGCCACTCCGTTACCTTCCCCTCTGCTAATGGCCCCCATTGGTAGCAGTCTCGCGATGTAACGAACTCTTACCTGGATGCCAGGGACTGGGAGAGATGGGAGAGAAGGGGCATAAGTTGCACTGGGCGGAAGGAGGACAAGGAGCATTACACTCCACTCCTCTAGAGACCAGAGGATGCATTCCTGTTCGAGTCGTCACGCGTCGCGATTCCCTGTCTGGCGCTCGTTGATAAGCTCGTTCCCCTCTGCAGATCATCCGAGAAGGCTTCGACTCGTCCATGTCCGCCCTCGTAGACCGGGCCTCCTCCAGAGACTCCTGCTGACTGACTCCATTCTACCGCCGTGAGCTATTTATACTACTGTACCTCTAGACCCCTTTAATATGAGCCCTTCAACATATTTATCTATTCTGTACTAAGAGTGCATGTCTGCACTGGTGGCGGCGTTGAAGAGGGAATGATGTGGATGAGGAGAGGAGGGGCGGGAGGAGGCAAAGAAAACACGGGCGGCCAAATGAGATGCTCGGGGGATAAGTGCCCCCGGTCGCCCTCGCTGCCAACGACGCCATCACTCTCATCCCCCATGTCATCCTTCCTCTTATCCGCCTACTCTCAAAGTCTCAGCCTGCAAATGAATCAGATCCTTATCCAAATAGATCTTTTCAACGAAAAATTTGTTTTGTATTTGCAGCACAAAGGTCTATTTGATATGAGTTGGCTGCAAACACCCTGTGATTCTGCGTCTCAGCGAATGCAGTTTGTGCTGAGCGTTGTTTCATTCCTCTGACCGCCGTTGACACTCGACTCGCCCCCTCTGCAACTCTATCACCTCCCCTCCAATATCAGCCCTCCCCACTTCCGTTCTCATTTAGCTGTTTCTTAGATCTTCCGGGTAGTAAAGTCGAGGAGCGTATAAATGGCTCCCATTGATTGGGAGACCTCTTTGTTCTCCGAGGTTGCGGACCGCCGAGGGGCCGAATTGCCCATATCCCGGGTGCTTCCGGCCTTACCTCCATTCCACCACTCAGACCTCTCATCGAGATCGCCCTCTTGTTTCGACACAATTTGGGACTGCAGGGTTCAGCCTTCCTCTAGGGACAGAAACCAAATGATCTTTGAAAACAGAGCCGCAGTATATCTGCGAGTTGCTTGTGTCTCAGCGATCATCTCTTCTTTGGTAGTCAATTGCATTACGCGAGCACTCGAGTACGAGAACTATCCCGAGGGGCCTCTTGGAAGGGGGAAGGGAGGGAGGGAAGGAGAGAAGGAGGGCGAGAGGCCAGCCGATCTACGGGAAGAGAAATAGGGATGCATTTCAGGGGATGCTGCAGCAGCCGGTGCCCGAGCTGCGGAGCTTCCAGTCGCTCTCGCGATACTCCGGGCCACGGTACCGTTCCCCTTTTTTCTGTTTATTCCCCTGCCTTCCCCTTTATCCCTTTCCATTGTCGTAGATGAACCCAGAAGAGAAGGAGACCCCAAGGCTCCGGTATCGCCCTTTTTCCCCGATCATTCTCACGTCTTAGCTCGGGGCGTCGCTTTTTGAATGGGAAGGAACATGGTGTCCGTGGAAGGGCATCTCCTGTTTCTCGTGACGTAGCATCCATTATCCAGTGGAGGGACGAGTCTCCCCTTCCACCCTCGCAGTCGTAACCACGATCCCCCAATATCTCACCTGGCGCCGGGAGCTCGTTAGGCCCCACGGCCAGTGCACCGCATTCCTGGCCTGGCCATCAACCTGAGGACTCTTCCACTCTGAACTCACTCTTCTGAACCCTCTTCCCTCCTACATCCTTTGGTCTCAAATGAATGCTAAGTGATATTGACGTGTATTTTGGATTCTGTCTGGGAATGGAGAGTGTCCTCTTCAGGGGAATCGTGCGTCGTCAGTCGCAGACCGTAGCCAGGCGGGCCTCCCAATGCAGGAAGAAGACTGAGACAGATGACGAGGTGCGTCTCTCTCTTCTATTATTCATCCCTATCCCTTATTCTCGCAGATCGATTTGCCCAAGGCCTCTGAACTTTGGTAGTCCATGGGAGTGGCCTACATTACCTTGACATGTGGACAAAGATCATCGGTCCATTATTCCTCCCATTCTCCCTCTATGAATATGTTGCCCAATTGCCTCCCCTTTCCTGTCTTCATCTGCGTCCTCTTCTGTCTGCATAAATCAAGAGAGTCGCCTGAGAGACTCGAGGGAGGTTATGGAGTTAATCTGATTACTCCCTTCGTCCCCTTCGAAGTCTTCTTCTTTCCCTCCATCGCAACATGGCATAAAAACAGTTGGCCTCCCCCGTCTTATCGACCACTTCCCGTCCGCATAAATGAGGCTGTGTTAATCATGCGGGTGAGGATAAGTCGTGGGACGAGCGAAGGGGGCGAGTATGAAGAATGGCTGGACGCCCTCATTCCCCCTCTACTCTTCTTCCCCTGTTCACTGCGTCTCATCTCGTCCGAATCGAGGGGAACACAATTAATGATTGTCTCTCCCCCGGAGGAGTCTGAACTTGAAACCACTGCCTCCTTTTTGCATCCCTTCCGTGTGGGGTCTCGTGTTCACTTTTCTACTGTTCTCCCTTACAGGCCATGGAGGCGGGTACATCGCAGGTGGTCGACACTGCAGCCAAGGAAGTTCCTTCTTCCCTCAAGAGCGTAAGTCTCTTCCTTTCTGTGCTGCGACTGTTCAGAGCACCCAAGTGACAAGCGCTTTTTCTCTAGAGAGCCCCATTAGCGATTATCGTTTGCTTTGCTTACGTACGGAGAACCAGGAAGACACTCCACGGGCTGCGGGAGACGAGGCCGCGCTGTTTGAAGTTGCTCTGTAAACTGACAAGCCGAGTAGTGATTGGATGGGAGGAAAGGGTGTTAAATGGGAGGCACTCGAGAAGTGTACCGAGAAGTAGGCCGAAGGTCAAATTGCAGAACAGGGAACCGAGTCCAAATCGGAGTGAGCCGAGGCAGGTGGAATGGGGGGAGGAGGAGATCGGCGAGGCCGAGTTCGACCCCAATCTGCCGTACCCAGGGTGAGGGGGAGGGCAAACACAGTTTAATGAGAAGAGAGGGTAAATGGAACATCGAACGAACAGTGATGGTCTCTGAACGAGTGTCTTTTAGATTCGCGGAGCCTTCCCTGTTCTGTTTCCGACAAGCCAAGGCCCCTCGTACATGGTTCCTCACGGCTGTTATGAGTCCGTGGTTCGATCGCATCACAATGGGAGTCATTCTCATCAACTGCGTTACCCTCGGTACCCTTCCTTTTGGATCCTTTTATCTATACCTCTCATTCCAGGCATGTTTCGACCTTGCGAAGATGGCCCCGGGTGCAACACTTATCGATGTCAGGCTCTCGCCGTTGCAGATCACGTCATATTTGCGTATTTTGCCTTAGAAATGGTAAGATAACCTGGATTAATCGAGAAATGGAAAGCGGTGTTGCAGTGTATGAAAATAATAGCCATGGGCTTCCTGGGCGCCAATGCGTACCTCTCAGACACGTGGAATCGCCTCGATTTCTTCATTGTTATGGCTGGGTGAGTGGGTATTTGGTACAATGGATAAACTTAGAGGATATCGATCAACGACAATTATCCATTTCAGCATCGCCGAGTACCTGCTGCAAGAATACGTGGGCAACATCAATCTGACGGCCATTCGGACAATCCGCGTCCTCCGACCACTGCGGGCCGTAAACCGCATCCCATCCATGCGCATTCTCGGTATGCCTATTAGCATCTCCCCCCAACTTCCCCTTGCTGCTCTGCAACTAAGAGGAGCTAACTGCATTTTCGTGTGTTCATGGAAAGTTCTCTTCTATTTTGGCGTGGTCACTCCTTCTACTGGAAATCCAATCTTCCGAGTGCTCAAGCACCACCGCAGAACTCTTCTAAATGCACTCAATGTTGCGATCATACGAGAATAAGTAGAGGGGCAATAAATGGGAATTAAAATGATTCAGAAGTGTTTATGTTTAAATCTCGTTTCAGTAAATCTTCTGCTGGACACTCTTCCGATGCTCGGCAACGTCCTTTTGCTCTGCTTCTTCGTTTTCTTCATTTTCGGCATCGTTGGAGTCCAATTATGGGCGGGATTGTTACGGTTAGAACTGAGAGAAATGAGAGACACTTAATTACTTCTGCAGTAATCGCTGCGGTCTCAATGCGCCACCGTTGAATGCAACGTGGGATTACAAGAGCTCTATGGAATTGATAAAGCCCCAGAAGTGAGTCGACGCCCCTCTACTCCTGAGTCGCTGTAGCGTGCATATTGCTCTCGCCCTTTCGACGAGGCGTGAAAATTAGTGTTCCCTTCCGAGAACGAAAGTCTCGACCAGGAAGGGAAGATATTGGCCAGGAAGCTCAATAAAATGGCAGTCTCTATGGGGGCAGCAACTGGCCCCATTCCACTTCCCTCTTGATCATCCACCGCCGTTATCATTGCGAGGGAATCAAGAGTGTAAGGGAAAGGAAAGGATGCCTCTGGGGGAGATTGATCGATGCCTGGGAATTCATTCGGGAGCATTTTGAGGCGGCGCTTTCTTTTCGTGAGGAAGGAGGGAGGAGGACGAGTTAAGCCTGATGTCGTGCAGATTATCCCTGACTCACTTCCATTTGTGTTGCACTCAGGCCTCGTTAGAGGAAACAAGGCCCTACTCTGGAGTCCCCCGACCACACTTTTTATTCCCCGTCTCTTCTCCAATAATCATCTCTAGGGAATCTGTCTTTGGCGGGCAATGTGATGCATTGCTGTGAGGAGGAATAGACCGATAGTAGAATGGTCTCTTTCCACCGAATCATGGTAGTAGCAAAGCCCTCTCCCCTCGCTGCTTGTTCGAGTGGGATGAATGTGGGGTTTAGAATGCAAACGGGAACGTAATGAATAGACTGGAGATGGAAAAGACAATGAAGACAATGGAAATGGCGAAAAAAATTGATGGCACTTGAGAAGGAGCAGAGAGCTCTTGTCTAAGCCTTGGTCTATAGAGATGACGGGTTATAGAGGGAATGGAAGACAACTTGAAAATAAACAAATTGTAGATATTACATCCCCGAAGATACATCGCTGGAGTACATATGTTCCATGCCGGAAGCAGCGGGAATCCACACCTGCCAAGATCTCCCCCCGTACACTCTCCATGGAGTCAAGTACCGTTATTACGTCGGAAGAAAAGGAATCGGCTTTTCAGGTGCAATGCAACGCTCGAGGATTTTGCGGCTGCCCGCATTGACAACGGCTCCTGCATCAATTGGAACCTTTACTACAACAAGTGCGAAGTCATGCCGCGCAATCCATTCCAGGTAAGCACCATCTTTTATCACCCCCTAATCGAAATTGTTCAGGGCTCCGTTTCCTTCGACAACATTGGGTTCGCGTGGACCGCGATCTTCCTGGTGAGCGATAAACAAACAGCAGTAAAATATGAATGATATTCAGGTAATCTCTCTGGAAGGATGGACTGATATCATGTACTACGTCCAAGACGCCCACTCCTTCTGGAACTGGATCTACTTCGTGCTGCTCATTGTTGTCAGTGCTAAGGATCGCAATATGAAAAAGAAATTAACCTATCCAATTGTAATAATTCCATTTAAGATCGGCGCCTTCTTCATGATCAACCTCTGCCTCGTCGTTATCGCGACGCAATTCGCAGAGACGAAGAGGAGAGAGACGGAGAAGATGCTGCAGGACAGGAAACGGCTTCGATCCGCCGGATCACTCTGTAAGTAGCGCTTCATTCTTCGAGGACACGTCAAAGCAATGGTACTTCAACGATCATGCCTCTATTTCTATAATAGCTTGTAATTACTGTTTTCTTCAGCAGGTAGCGAAGCGGGTGCGGCGGCGTCTTCGAGGGACGGCGCCGGGGACTCTGTCTACGCCGCCTTCGTCAGATTCGTCGGCCAGATGTCTCGGAGATTGAAACGGAGATTGCGGAGAGTGAGTATCTCGTTGCTACTCGTTGCACATAGGACTATCTCCTTATTAGGAATGGCGCGCCTATCGAGAGCGAAGAAGAGCCCAACAGAAGGATGAGAATGCAAATCAGAAGAAGAAATCTGTGGTGGGAAATCACTCGCTAACAACTATCCACGAGCGAGCTGAAGATGGAACAGGTACTCTCAAAACATCTATCTCCGTCGAATCGACTGCCACCTGAACCGCGGACTAGTGATTGGCAAACCTCGCCGTTGTTACACACTAGGCACACCACGATGCCTCATGTTCAAATTAGGAAATTATTCGCTTCATTCAAACGGTGTTTATTATTTGTTTCAGATGTGGATAATGGCGAAAATCACTGCGCGGCCACTGAAGATGTTATTCGAAAACCGTCCATCAAGCGGAGATTGTCTACCAAGCAGTCCAACGGCAAGGTTCAATGTGAGTCATTTTGCAACTTGGCTATTTCTTGGGAAAATGCTTTTATTTTAATTTCCAGACGGAAACGGGAAGGTTGACCGCCATTCTGAGGAGTCGAGTAGTGGCAGTGAATCCGACGTGGAAGACGAGGAAGAAGAAACTGATGAAGAGGCATTCCGGCCTGAGAGAAGCGACAAGGGAACGGTGGGTTATTCACTTCTTCTTTTGACGCGAAATAACACCTAAAACTGTTTTATCGTGTTCAGCCCCGAAAGAAGCACCATCGCCGATCGAAGCTGGGTATCTTCCGGGAGAAGATTCGAGCATTCGTGGTGTGCGATCACTTCACTCGCGGCATTCTCGTGGCCATCCTCGTCAACACCCTCAGCATGGGCGTCGAGTACCACCAACAGGTGCATATTATTATTAGTATTAATTTTTTTAAATAATTTAATTAAACTAGTAATTTATAAATTGTAATTGCAGCCTGAACTCCTGACGAAAATCCTGGAGTACTCCAACCTCTTCTTCACGGCACTTTTCGCCTTCGAGATGATTCTAAAGGTCATAGCCGATGGTCTATTCGGCTACCTCGCAGATGGCTTTAACCTTTTCGACGGAGGAATCGTGGCGCTGAGGTAATTTTTTATTAATATTTTGTTAGCGTAATAATAATTGAAAGGGTGCAAAAGTGTCTAAATATTATATAAACGCACAATGTGATCAGTGCAATCAAAAGCTTACTACTTAACTTTACATGTGCATTTCAAAATGATTCACTGGGATAATTATTTTTCAGCGTTGTCGAGCTGTTCCAAGACGGGAAGGGTGGCCTCTCCGTCCTTCGCACCTTTCGTCTTCTCCGAATTCTCAAGCTCGTCCGATTCATGCCCGCACTCCGATATCAACTCGTAGTTATGCTGAGGACAATGGACAACGTCACAGTCTTCTTCGGACTTCTCGTCCTCTTCATTTTCATCTTCAGGTAATAAACAGATAAGAACAGCCTTAGTCAAATTTGACACAACCCCACCAAAACGTTCTCCTTATTCACTTTGCTACTGATCCTTTCCCCTCAACTAACACCTTGCAGTATTCTCGGGATGAATCTGTTTGGATGCAAGTTCTGTAAGTTGGAGCAGAACTTTCTCGGAGAGTACGAAAAGAAGTGCGAAAGGAAGAACTTCGACACTCTTCTTTGGGCGCTCATCACCGTCTTCCAGGTAAGAGAAATCCACTCCCTATTGCACGACTTACCGCATGCTGGTGGAACTGTGAATAAAGATGTTTCCCCTCGCGTTTGTGCAGATGTCTTGTAACGCGTGAACTATAATAACACGTGAAAATGGTTGTGCCTTTGTATGAGCTTTTGCATCGTCCATGGCCGTGTTGTCCTTTTTCCAGCATCTTCGGCATGATTCTGTTCGGTTGTCAATTCTGCAACCACGTCGAAACTGGACAGAAGTGCACGTGTGAGCAGTTGAAGTTGGAACCGGATAAATGCGAGTGCGATCGAACGAACTTCGACAACCTCATCAACTCGATCACGACCGTCTTCCAGGTTTTTGTTGTAATTTATTACATTGATTCCCGGAAGTCATATTGTGGCGATATTGTTTCCTTTTTGTTCGTGAATGTCATTGTGAGGAATGCTATGGCTATGTTCTACTGAACGGACAATTTTTGCAGAGATTTACCAAGGCGATGGTTTCAGATTCTCACGCAAGAAGACTGGAACATGGTCCTGTTCAACGGGATGTCCCAGACGACGCCGTGGGCCGCCCTTTACTTCGTGGCATTGATGACGTTTGGGAACTACGTTCTGTTCAATCTGCTCGTGGCCATTCTCGTCGAGGGCTTCCAAGAGAGCAAGGAAGAGGAGAAGAGGCAACTGGTACGTATTTATTTTCTATTAATTTCATAAAAAAAGTTCTGACTCTGATCAAATAATAATTATAAATCCTAATTAATCTATTCTAAAACAACAAATGTTTAGGAGGAAGAGGCGCGCAAGAAGGCAGATGAAGAGGAAGAGAAAAGGAAACAGGAACTAGAACTGTTGATAGCCAAGACGACGTCGCCTGCTTTCTTCGCCTTGAATCCACGGGAAGCGAGTGAATGCACCTGCAACAAGACAGAGAACTTCCTTCGGTTGCAAGTGAGTGCAGCTTTGTCATAAAGGAATGTCAAATATGATATCTTGTATATTTGCAAAATAAATATAAAAAATCTTTAGGTTGCCTGCGCGGCATCCCTCAACAGCCGATCGCCATCATTGACACCAGCAGTTACGGTAATGATAATGCCAAGCAGGAAAGATGGTGTCTCCCAGGAGGTCATCGACTCCTCGTCTCGTTCTCCAATCCAGCAGAGGACTCCGACCCGAGTGGTGGGCAACAGTGTATACAAGTCGGTTCGTCGTTCGTGCTTCCCCCTCAGATCTCTACCCTTCCCCCTACTCCGCCCTTTACTTCGTGGCATTGATGACGTTTGGGAACTACGTTCTGTTCAATCTGCTCGTGGCCATTCTCGTGCATCTTCTCCGTCTCTCTCCTCTGGTGTATATCCGTTTCCCTCCGTTGATTTCGCTAACATGGAGTTTAGAGAGATTACTCCTTCAGTTAAATTAGTTTATAATGCTGACATTTAAAGATTTAAATGCTTTCAGGTGCCCGATACTGAGGAATTGGAGGAGAAGAAGGACAGTACGGCCTCAAGCATGGCATTAGTTCCCATGAAGAAGAAGGTACGGACAGAGGGAGACGAGGACTGCGAAAGCGACGACAGCGACGATTCGCTCTTTCTCGCAGCGAGGTTGATTCTTTCTCGAATACAATATTTAAAACTGAATTAAAATTTGTATAATTTTTTCCAATTGGCAATTCCCTTTTACATTTTTTATTGCGAACATATCCAGTATTATTGCATTAATACCTCTATCTAAAAACTTGGCGTCAATGACAATGTTCTTAGTTCCAGGCACTGTCGCATTAACCGCCACAAGTCCCTGTTCCTCCCCTCGGGGGATCGTTCTCCACTCGACGATTTCCATCCACGGGGGCGGCAGCGCCTCCACTCCTGGGGCGGAGTCCACATGAACTTCAACCCTCATTGCCCGGTCCATGGGAGGAATGCGCTGATGGAGACCTACGCCAAGGAGAAGTATCTACAGGCTCGTGCTCTCCTTTCCTTCCTTATCCGTATTTTAACAGATTATTTATTTCATGCGCCGTTTTCAGGCCAGTCAAGAGCTTAAGCAGGCCATGGCAGAGGAGGAAAAGCGAAACGAGGAGAAGAAGAACTCGTTGTGGAGGAAGATTGTGAATAAGACGTGCCTCATCCGGAGAATCGACCATTCCCTCTTCCTTTTCGGCCCCAAGAACTCGTTGCGGATCAAGTGACACTATCATAATTTCATTTTAATGAAACGTTCTTTGAGGTGCCTGCAAATGACGCAGAAGAAGTGGTTCGACTACACGATCCTCGTCTTCATCGGCATCAACTGCGTAACCCTCGCCATGGAGAGACCATCCATCCCTCCCAAGAGCGTCGAAAGAATCTTCCTCGACATCTCCGGATACGTGTTCACATTCATCTTCTCCGTCGAGATGCTCATGAAGGTAAAAATGGTCATTCGTAGACTATGTAAAATAATATATGATAGGTAATCGCGAACGGCTGCGCGGCAGGGCAAGGGGCCTACTTCAAGGATGGGTGGAATATCCTCGATGGGACACTCGTCATCATCTCCCTCGTAAACGTCCTCTTCGAGATCTTCGCCACAGGCGACTCGCCAAAGATCTTTGGAGTACGATTCTTGGTTTATGACTGCAAGATTTCACACAGAAAAGTTGTAGTTCTTGTCAACGCATCGGAATGCGTTGTTCTATCTTCCGTTCTTGAGGTGATTCGAGTGCTTCGTCTGCTGCGTGCCCTCCGCCCCCTTCGAGTCATCAACCGTGCCCCGGGAGTAAAGCTCGTCGTCATGACCCTCATCTCCTCCCTCAAGCCCATCGGCAACATCGTCCTCATTTGCTGTACATTCTTCATCATCTTCGGCATCCTGGGAGTCCAACTATTCAAGGTTCGAAAACTATTCGAACTAAAGACCAGTTGCATAGCATTTGGAACGATGGCATTCTAATCATGAATTTTCAGGGTCTGATGTACCACTGTGTAGGACCCGATCTCTACAACATTACCACGAAGGCCGATTGCCTCGCGGCCGACGATAAAAACAAGTCAAATAATTTTCCTTTAAACTAAGTAACAATGCCTGCAGATGGGTCAACCACCGGTACAACTTCGACAACCTCGGCCAGGCCCTCATGTCTCTTTTCGTGCTCTCATCCAAGGACGGATGGGTCTCCATCATGTACCAGGGCATCGATGCAGTCGCTGTTGATGTCCAGGTGAATTCGTAACTTACCTCAACTCACCTTCGATTCTCTTGCAGCCGATCGAAAACTACAACGAATGGCGGATGATCTACTTCATCTCCTTTCTCCTCCTCGTTGGTTTCTTCGTTCTCAACATGTTCGTGGGAGTCGTCGTCGAGAACTTCCACAAGTGCAAGGAGGCCCTCGAGAAGGAGATTAAAGAGAAGGAGAGGGAGAAAAGAATACAGGTGTGACGTTGCAGACTGGACCTCCAAGAATTGTACTGTTACAGCGGAAATTGAAGAGGCAGCAGTTCGAAGAGTCGATGGCGAATAAGAAGAAGAAGGCGACGAGGACTCGCCCGTACTGGGAGGAGTACGGGCCCACGCGGCTATTCCTCCACCAGACGGTCACCAGCAAATATTTCGACCTTGCCATCGCTGCTGTCATTGGTTGGAAAAGTACGATTAATTGAATTTAATATTTTACTTGAGGTATCAACGTCATTTCAATGGCGATGGAGTTCCACATGATGCCGCCCGGTCTGAAGTATGTGCTGAAGGCCCTCAACTACTTCTTCACTGCCGTCTTTACACTCGAGGCGGGAATGAAGCTTTCCGCTCTCGGGTTGCGGAGGTTCTTCGAGGAGAAGTGGGCACAAAATCATGAGAAACAGGAATTAAGTATCACCTGGCAGGTGGAATCGGCTGGACATGTTCATCGTCATTCTCTCCATCGCTGGCATCATCTTCGAGGAGTTCGAGGCCCTGGAACTCCCCATCAACCCAACGATCATCCGAGTCATGAGGGTACTCAGGATAGCGAGAGGTGCTCTAAACAATCTAGATCCAGAAGAAGGGCTGATTTCAGTGCTGAAACTTCTGAAGATGGCGAAAGGTATCCGGTCGTTGCTGGACACAGTGGGAGAGGCCCTCCCCCAAGTGGGAAACCTCGGATCACTCTTCTTCCTTCTCTTCTTCATATTCGCTGCTCTCGGAGTAGAACTGTTCGGGAAGCTTGGTAGGTACAGTTTGCGATCGCTTTCAATTTACTCTTCCAGAATGTTCGGAGGAGCATCCCTGTGATGGTCTCGGCGAACATGCCCACTTCAAGAACTTTGGCATGGCTTTCCTGACTCTCTTCCGAATAGCAACAGGAGATAATTGGAATGGGATCATGAAGGTAGTGAACAACTTTGCATCATAAAGGGTGAATCCAGTGATTGTAAGGCTGACGCCTTATGGCAGACTAGGGGTGCCCCCCGCCTTCGGCGGGGGCACCTCCAGGTGTTTTAGAGCATTTTCCGCAAAAATGACAAATCTGACCCACGGAAGTTAAAAGTCTGACCCACCGAACTGGGTTACGGTAGAAGTTGCCTCGGGACCCGAAGTCGTTTGGTCAAGGTCCCAGGTCTTGAGGATCCTTCTATGCACATGCCGTCACGCACAGACAGACAGACATACACGCTCTTTATATAGTAGTTGATAAAAATGGTTTGAATCCAGGACGCCCTCCGCGACGACTGTAACCCCTCGGAGCGGTGCGAGACCAACTGCTGCGTGGACCCCATCCTCGCCCCCTGCTTCTTCGTCGTCTTCGTACTCATCTCACAGTGCGATCGTCTCAGAGAGCCCCCGATTCCAATGTTTAGGTTTGTCCTCGTGAATGTGGTGGTGGCCGTGCTGATGAAACATCTCGAGGAGAGCAACAAACGAGACGCCGACGCCACGGAAGCAGAGAAGAAAGGTTAGAGAATAAATAACATAAAATGACTATTTTTACATAACGATATTTCTTATTGTAGATTAGCCACGGTGATTGATTTTCCAGAAGCTGCGAGACTGACGTCAGGCGGCGAAACAGACGCCAAGGCCACGGATACGGAGGCGGAAGAGACAGAAGACACATCAGGAAGGAAGTCCATCGAGAACCTCGAACGAGACCTCGAAGAAGTCGAACATCGACTTTTACTCAACAACAAGAGGGACTTTCCCGCTGGCGACGGTAGGAGTTTCGTTGAGTAAAACGTTCAATAGAATTTAAGGCTCGATCTCCTTCAACGACGACGAGGACTACATTCTGCCTTCCCCTCGACTCTTCCTCCATAATGGACGAAGACCGAGGAGGAGGGACAGGTGCATATTCTGTAGAACAAAATCAATAGCTACATTACAGTGACGTCGTCGAGAGCCTGAATGCCAACTCTGAGCTCCAAGCATCTGCGCATATTTTCCATTCGTTCCGAGCAAAGGCCGATCATGGCGGACGAAAACGGAGTAGACGGAGATATTCATCCAAGTGGGAAATAAAATGAGAAGATAGAGATTGGACCTTTCAGAGCTTCGGACGACGAAAGGCCCTCGCTCGCAGAGGAACCCATCCAAGAATGTGAAACTTCTGCGTGACGTCCTTGAACAATCTGCATAAGTTCCCATTTCGGATAGTGTCATTTTCCCGTTCTCACATAGTCATCCCATTTCCTCATTCTCACAACAATCAATTGTTCTCCATCAACGGGTTCTTGTCCCATCATTGTTGTGTTTTAGCACTGCACATATCATTATAATATTTTCCAATGATTGATCATTTTTCCAGTTGTGACGGCCAAAACGAGCTATTTGGAGGCTCGATCGATGTACTTGTTGCTCTCTTTCATGGCTTCTCCATGACTATTCCCCCGTTTGAACTGTGTTCCTCCTGCTGCCAAATAGTTAGTGCATACTGGTATTGCCTGCACGCAAGTAATCGATCGCCCGGCCATATTGAGAAGGAGCGGAAGAATTCTTATCTCCCTTCCCCGTAGCAGACTTCAATTCTACTTCGAGTATATCACATCCCCTCCTTCTTCCTCACTTCGAATTCGCTTGGTACCAATATGTGAGTAAGGTCTCGCCTCCAGCATTTTCCCGCTTCATCATCTATTTCAATGTGGCTAGCTCGACGCAGGTATTTAAAACTGGATAAAATCAATTCTTTGGATTACATACTCTCTCAAAACCCCATGTTGTTGATCAGAACGTATTTACATTTTCAATATATATTCCATGATCAACAATTTCTCACAAGTACTCCATTGGCAAAAAGGCTGCAAAGAATAACTATATTTAAGTTTTTCTATGAAGTAATTTAGATTTGTCCTTCCATCATTTTCACGGTTTTTGCAAACATAATATATCAGCATTTAACATGGCTTAAATTAATTGATTAACGACCGGAAATTCACTCTGCAACTAATTTTTATCTTCATTGTAGAATGATGGCAGTCTGATAATATTAGGTTGATGCATAAGTAATGACACATCGCATTTGGAATTTTATTTCTCTGTGCCCTGATAACTTCATGGCTCATGCACGTGAGGTTAGGAAGAGTAGTAGATGCCACGCATATCTCCGGAGCCGCAAGGCTGGGGCTATGTTCCTGTGCGAATGAGAGAACATGAACCAAATGTTTCATAAAAAGGTTCTTGAAATTCGGGAAAATACATAATTTGTTTTTCTTATTTCATGGGCCGTTGTTGATGGAACGTCAAATCCTTTGATGAAAAAGTGTTCGGGGCTGAGCCAAATAATATTCACCGGTGGATGGTACGAGAGTGTAACATCAGCACCGTATAATCGAAGAAACGCGTTTTTGGAAGCAAAAACGGCTTTCGAAGTCCTATTGTCCACTATAATTGCCGATCAACCAACCAATACCATAATTGTGCACTCTTTAGGTGACTCTTTTCGCATTATGGTTGTCGAAACAATTCTACTTTTGTCGAAACAATTCTTTTCGCATTATGGTTGTCGAAACAATTTTCGATTTTATAGGAGTGCTTACAAAATGCGATAAAAAGCAGCAAAAAGAGCGCGCGTTCACGCAATTGTTTTTCCCAGGATTCGAACCATGCGAAATCCAAAACATGATATTGGTAACGCTCAATATGTTTTGTAATTATGCGTAAAATTACAGCTCAGTAGCTCTCAGCATAAAAATAATAGAAAATGAAATAGTCAAAAATATCGAAATTCCGCAATTTTTGTTAGGTGATGTCTTGTTTGCTTAGGAGGATAGCTGAACATGAACCACTGCTGCAGGATCCGTGGCACCAAATGACCTTCATATCCCCAAGTGCACGGGCCACGAAATCAACCGTAATCAAAGAACGAGAATTTCAAACGTCCATGTGTCATTACTTATGCATCAACCTAATATGTATATGAAAGAAATGCAATGGTCATTTTCGATGTATCCCGGACGCCTTTTGCTAATCGTTCCATATTTCCAGAACACGTCATGGAGGGATCGGAGAAGAGGGCTCGGACAGAAATGGCGGATGAGGAGCACATGTTGCAGCTGCTACTGGCCTCTACCTCTGGCAGCAACGAACGCACAGAATTCTACAACTGGATCGTTCAGCTGAAGGATGCACTGGAGTCCATACACAAGAAAAACTCGCAGGTATATTTTTCCTGTCAACAACTGTTAACAGGAAAACTTTTAGCTTTGGCATCGACCAATTTCACATTTGTTCGAGGACAAGTTCGAAGAAATCGACGTCCTCATCTTCACAGAATTCATGGGTACTGTTGCTATTGTATCGCTGCTAAACTAATTACTCTTTAGGTATGACTAATTGGCTATACGAATCACAGGACGAATTTGATCTTGCGATGATCAGCATAGCAAAAACTGTGAGTTATTGGTTCTTATATGTACCTGGTTGAATCGCTCAGCATATCCAGTTGTATGTACTTGTTTTTTATTGCCGAAACCCAGAGTTCTACAAATATGTCTATTGAAGGCCACGTGTTTTGTGCAACATTCTTGTTGTTGTTGTTTACCCTTTACACATGCCTTTGTGGTGATGTCTGTCTGACTTGTAACATTATGATATCACCAGGCAGACCTCGCCGCCTACGGCGGCGGGACCGCCTGCAATGATGCCTCAAACTTGGGGGCTTAAAACGGTGACGTCACAGGTGTGAGGGGAGGAGCAATTGCGCAATCGCACCTCTTGGGTAATTAAAGCGGGTAACGTCATAGGTTAACATACTGACAAACAACGCGATTATTAAGGTAATGGATAATGAAGCGAGTAACGAATGTTGAAGGAAAGATAAGAGTCCGTCAGCGTAACGATCGACCAGATTCGCCGAATAGCGGAACTGTGTAGAATGGAAAATAGCTCAAAATTTACATAAAATAGCTCGAAAATTTACATGCGATTTTTAACCTAAATTCTGAACTTCTACGGCCGACATACCCTGATAATTCTAACCATCTCTACCTCAGATTTGATCATGAAGGATCCTCTTTCCATATTCTAGAGGAAAAATGTTTTTCACATAAAATCCAAGAAAATTGCTACTGTGGCATGTTTAAGGGCTGTTCTCGGAGAGCACGATGTTAGCTTTCAATCGAGCATAAAAACACCCAATTTGGTGAAAGGGATGCTGAGTTTTGGGCAAAGTTGTCCATCGGCTTTCGCCAGACAGCGAAAAGTAGTGTCGTCGAACAAGCACAGCTACGCCACCCGTGTTCGAAAAGACCCGTTCTTTGGCTGGTTCAAGTTGTCAGCACTTGGAGTACTTCTAACAAAATATGAGCCAAATCGGTAAAGAAAAGTTTCACAGTGCCACCCACTGGTCGTTCCTTACGCGGACGGACTCATAATATTCTATTTCCCTTGCAGGGAGCGGTGATGTGCTCGAAATTTGTCCGAGTCGAGTACGACACGAATATCGTAATGAAGAAGCTGTGCTCCGCAATTCTCAGGATCGGGAGCACGTTTCTGCGCACGAGGCTCGGCGCGGACAATATTTTATCACCTTCCGCGGTTTGTTTTATTTTGTAAATCGGGAATTGGGCGTAAATATTGGCGAGTGAGTGTTGGTATCAACAGTTCCAACATTATCAAGCAATATTTATTTATTCATGCCTTCACGAGTCAACATATATTACAGAATACTGTCGCTTCCGAGATGGTGCACTTCTTTGAGGCATTAACCGCCAATGATCTGACTTTTGCGGTATGTGATTATATCGCAAGCACCGAGGGCATACTTATATTATCGGCGGACTTAACTAAGTGGAATACACGCACATCGCCAGGAAAAATACGCTGCTTACCAGTCGAAACCCCTCCTATTTTTGACGGGAGAAAAGGGCCCGCGATGAGTATACATGCCGTATGGATTACACCGCAAAAAAATAAATAAGCTTTTTCAAAATATATGATGGGGAGGTCTACCATTGCAGGCATCTTCGCTGATTGATTTCCATATTCGCGATGCTGGTCGTCTCGCTTCGATTACAATAAGCATTTAAACTACCTTCACGATACATGTCTCCGTTGCAGTTCATTGCTTATTGCATGGATTGCGGTTTGGTCGTTCCAATTATCCGGGCGAACGTTTATGCAGGAGGTTATACAACTAATCGACAACGTGCTTCTGGATTTTCATTCTCCATTACCATTGAACGACGCTTGAAGAGGTATCGTATTTTTGTCAAAGAACTAAATTTTGAATAGGTCGCCTATTATATGTGTGTACATTAGGACATACAACCCATCAGGCACCTTCAAGCGAGTTTTCAGCAGACGCAACGTATCGGAGGCGGTCTTCGAGGGATCGCCCGAATGGGACGAACAAGAGCGTCGCCAGCGTGGACGGACACATCACTTCTGGCAGTGATGTGGGAGGATAATGATTCCATATTTTGAATATCAATTTTCTGGGCCCATTTGTGGTTGAATAATTCTCGATTCCTTGCTTCCCCATGACTATTTCTTCAATTGAACTGTTTTCGTTCTGTTTCCATGTTGTGCATATTAATAGTGCATGTGCGCATCCTCCCCGACATATTGAGAAGGAACTGAAGACTTTTCCTTTGCCTCCCTATTAGCAGGAAGACCTTCGACAGTGTCTAGTTTCCATTTTTCCTCCCGTCCAGTTCGTTTGTTTATAAAATGTGAGTATGCCCTCACAGGAGTCTCCAGCTTCATGATCGATTTCACAGTGGATGCTCGATCCATAAACTCACATCTTCTGATTACTTTGTGTGTATACTCACGAAGTTGTTGGCTTCAGAATCTCTCCTTACCTTCTTTCGTTCGCCATGCTGTTGCGTGAACACACGCCCGCATCCATTCAATTGGTTTCAGAATCGCTTACAATTTTGCATTAATTACAGAATACCATAAACTCCAGCCCGTGGAGTTTACCAACTGCTAGCATCCAATGAGACCAAAAAGTGAGCATCTTTCGGCATTAAGAATCACCCAGAAACACAAAAGGAAATGAATCATTGTGAATCTACTTTGTATTTACACGAACACAGTGCGTTCAACTATGTTACTTTGCACAACTAGCACGAGCTACGCTCGTGCCAGCTGGG
>JACMIG010000054.1:0-38165 GCA_014805385.1 Levipalatum texanum
TTTTTACCTCCCAATTATCTCTTTTTTGGTCCAACCCCCCCCCCCCTTTTTTTCCCCCCCCGCGGGGGGGGGTCAAAAACGGGGGGGGGTCCCCCGCGGGCCCCCAAAAAAAAAAATCCCCCCCCCCCCCCCCCCGATCCTCCTCTCGTTTAGAGCCATGAAGAGTGCGACCGCCATGTCAACACTAAACCATAGAAAAACACTGGTGCGATTGGCGCATTCCATGATGAGACCCGTTAATTAGCCTTACTAATCTAGGAAGGTGCAATAACTGCAATCAAAGCCCCGAGCGTCAATGCCTCCTAACTATATCAAAACAAAGGTGAAAAAGCCTTCAAGGCCTACCTTTCAGCTTCCCCAATTATCGAGTCTCAAGAAATCCAAAATACTGATCCCCTTCCATCCATACTCACCGATTGTTGCGGGCCGCCACTGGACATCGAGCTGCCGACGGGAGTGGACTGCAATCGACACTTACTCAAAACTAACAGGCCCAGTTTTTCTAGATCTCGAAAGCAACCATACTCTCTCATGACTCACCGATCTCTTCCGCCGACCCCTGAAGAATCTTGCAACGAACTTCATGCCGATGACTCGCTGAATTTTTCTCCCAATATTTCTTGCACACGAGACAATGACGAAAAAAACGATAAGAAGAGACGACTTACGTCGATGATAAACTCGATTGCCGTGTCGCAGCCCGTGGCTACCAAACTGCGATCGGCGGGGCGCGAAGGGGACAATCACATTCGATAGACCAATGGCCCCCGCGGTAGAGGCGGGCTCCTCCTGAACAACGGCCTTATCGCTACTCCAATCTTACAGCTCTCCCCTGAGTGCGCCAACGACAGTTTTGAGGGTAGAGATTGGGCTATTTGGCCCGCGCGCCCCTCTCTTACCACAATGTGATCAGCATTGGACGAGGGGCTGCCGCTCCATCCACAGACCAATGCATTCGACCTTTGAGGACGCTTCCAGTTCCTGAAATATTTGGAGGTCGTAGTGATAGCATTTTATCCATTCCGAATTTAACACTGAACTATAATGCCCTTTATGGCTTCTCCCCCCAGAAGCCTGGCTGAAACTAACACTCCAGCGAGCTTTTCTCTCAAATCTTGGTCGGATACCCTGAGCACACTTTTACCTTTGAATGCGTCTAATTGGTTACAGGGGTACTGCAGCTCCCATTCGTACCGCGTGCTTTGCACGTGTACCGATATGAGCTTGGCTTTCGATCCCCGTTACTCGAATGGCCAAAATGTTGTCTTCTCCCCATGCGCTTCTCCCTTCACTTCACTGCGTCATTCTAAATGTAAATGGTGTTAGAGAGATGCCCCTCCTGCACGAACATTTCTTTGTTCCTTCGAGGGGCAACGATGGGGCTAATACAATCGACAACTCACTGGGACAGAAGAGCAAGAAACACAACTAACGAGGGTTTTCACGAGACTATAGTAGCTTCGAATAGAATCCTTACTATGTGTGCTCTGGAGGAAAGGAGAAACTAACATCATGGAGGGAGTCACTGGTCCTAGTCTACCTTTTCTATGGTCCTCGTTACTACCTTAAATGGGAGCCTCCCATGATGCCCTCTACACTTTTCAAATCAGTCTTCTTTCGTGTGCCTCGACGAGGATGTTCACTTCTAGGGCGTGTCTCCGCTTTTTCGGTCATTTCTGGGAGCTGCTGACGTGAGTCTTTCAATTTTTCATAACAAATGGGGTATGTATTCTATCCAGGAATTGTCTGACGTGCCGGAGGGCGAGGGCGGCAGTAGGGCCGACTGCCGCATGGACAGACCCAATCCAGGACGAATCTCCCGAACCCCTTCACCATTCTCCCACAACCAAACGTAGCACATATGACAACGCAGCATTCACCAACATCTAGCACGTCCCAATCCACTTCCGTGAGGACTTGTTGGTGCCGGTTGTATGATCTCTTGGCCCCGCTTCCGTTCGAAGAAAGATGGATAAAGGTTGTTTCCCGGTCCGTGCGATGCACTTGTGAAAGAGGAGGCTACATTGGCCATCAGCCGCAGTCAGTCACGAGACTTGGTCTCAAGTGCTCCACGTGCGTCAATGTCCCTACCGGATCACTAAAAGAGGACTACTCCTCCCTTTCGCGCTCTCTTTCTCGCTCTCGTTTCCGTATGCAATCAGATGGAGGCGGGACTCATTCTCTCTCATTTTCTCTTGCCCCTCTGGAAGCCAGTCCCTTTTGGAGGCTTGGGGCTTCAGGAGAACACCTCGTAACCCTTCCGTGCTGCGCATTCCATAGCGTCATATATGGCGGGGCAATAGCTGGAAGCGTAGTGCAGTGTCCCTTTTCCGCCTTGGCAGAGCTTGAGATATAGTGATGGCTCGGTAGTCATTCCGCGTAATGGAGTCCCCTCTCCTCTCGGGGGCGGGGTGGAGGGAGGGAGGGGGATCAGTCTTCCACCACCACTCCCCCCTCCCACTGTCTTCCTCATCCACTTCTATTACAGATGTTCGGAAAGCGTCTCATCCTCGTGCTCCTCCTCTCTGCCATGGCTTCGATGGCCCTTGGACTCCCCTGCGACTACCGTATGCCCCCAATTCTCTTTTGATCCAGTAATGAGTTCTATTCAGCAGTTCCGAATTACCCTTGCATGGAGGACTCTCCAGGTACTCCTCTCTTGAATAGTGGGGGATAAGGGCGTGGTTGCAGTCTCGTGCGAGGATCAGCGAGTGTTGGACGCCTGGATGCACCGCGCAGGCTGCATGAGAATGCGCGAGCGCGTTCGAGGCCGCTCCGGAGCATTCCTATTCAGGTATCAACATGCTAGTATTCTAGCATATTCCTTGCGATTCCAGGTAAATCTGCCGCGTGCCCGGCATTCTTCTCCCACCCCCCCCACTATCCCCGCTTATTTCCACCAATCCTGTACCCTATCTTCCCCCCACTCATCATAGTTGACTTCGCGTATGGAAACAACGAAGGATAAAACTGTTACTGACGTAGGCAGAACGTGAATTGCGACTAACCGGCACAGACATGCAAAACAAGGCGGAAGTGACCAAAGCACAGACTGCAATCAGCCAAGTCTTCATCAATATGGACGAGTCACCGAATTAGCTATGGTCTAGTCACCGCATTATACGTAGTTGATTGGAGAGTGGAAGGGAGACAGATGAGACAGGTATCAAGGACAGATTATGGAGTGCTTGGGTGAGATCTCTATTGGTTTCCTGGAGAGAGGATCAAGTTGTTTTGACCCCGTGGATTTCGGGAATGTTTAGGCCTCAACGGCCATCTCTATTTCGAATATTGCGGAGATCGCCCAGCGCCTTTTTATATTTTGCAGAGCTCCGCATACGTCGAAGAGTGATCATCGGCAGTCATAGTTGTTTACACGCTTTCGTTGTTACTTTCCAAGTGTTAGCATAACAATTACGCGTAAGAAATGAAGATACAATTCCCTAAGGAAACTGTTTTCATTCACTGAGAAATGAATGCAGTATTGTATCCATTGCCAAGATGAAATAAATTGACGAAGATTTACCGTATCGGTGTGTTTTCGCCGAACGATTGCTTTTGTTCGCATGACAGGCATATTTACCGATTCATGCTTTTCCGAATGGAAAAGAGAAAATAAGTTCACGCTTAGAGGCTTCCCTATTTATCACAAAGAAGCGAGCATGAAAATAACCACGGACTAAGAAGAAGGAAGTGGGGTGGTATCGATAGTGGAAGAGATTTCATATCGAGATGAAATGTCAATCAATGAAGTCTCAGCAATCTTTGTTGGGACGTCAGTCGATTCAGCAATGGTCGGCGTATCCCCCAAAAGGGTTTGAAGTGGGATAGGAGTTTGCATCATTGGTGAATGGAATGTGCTGCCTTCTGTAGAGAAGCATCTTTCCATTGGTGTCTCGCAGCATCAGACACAACTTTTTTCAGTAGCAGCACAGTATTCGGTGGAGAAGAAGGGATCTTGTTTTTGCATCCGAGAATCTCGAGTCGACGATGGAGGACACGTACTGTGCAGCGTGAAAGATTAGCTATCTTGGAGGAACAGTATTTCCATGTTCACTGACCATACATCCCAGGCTATTCTGGAGGTTGGCATTACCTTCTGTGAACACCATACGGTATGGCCCATACCGTTTTTTCCAATCGTCGTCAAAATGGCGTTCTTCGACGCTTCGTCGCTGAATCTGCAGCGGAGTTTAAGGAGAAATCTTCGGTCTGAGCATATCATTAAAACCCCGATGAATCACTCCCCACTCCGTGAGCAAAGACGACTAGAATTATAAGCGAGATAATAGAGAGGTACAAGCTTGCTCAGCCGGAAGGACGTCAAGAATCCTTTTAAGGCGACGGGCAAGAAGACAAAACATTTCAAGCAACGCCCCCGCTTTCATCAATCAGCGTTGAAAGTGGAAAAGAGTTAGTTGAAATTGATATGAGTATGACAGTGTTGCATTTCATGCTACGGTCCACTGTAAACAATCCGTATTGAAATTCAGCAAATGAATTCCAACAAACCAACGGGAACTCACAGAATGAGAAGGTACTCTCCACAAGGCTCATTGTTTCTTGAACCGAAGACACAGGAACTATTCGTCCGTTGCAAGAAATACAACATGATCTACTGTCTAATTGTTGTTGTGCTGTACAGGATGTTCCATCTTTCCAGCTAACAGAGCTTCCATCTTTTCAGGGAGCCCCAGAGACTAAGCCTCGGGAATGTTACCTTTGCAATCCTCACCGATTGCTTTCCGCAAAAGAGTGTGTATGTGTCCCCAGATAAAGTATCCAATAACTGAACTGATCACGATGTGAGCTATTTTGTAACTCTGTCTGTATGAGGAGTTTTCAGAACATTTGCACCCACCTGGAATCTAACTGCGTCAATAGGAAGACTCACCTAGGTATTCACAACGTCATAGGCCAAGCTCAGTCGTGCAGATATGATTATGCTCAACGACACCTCGGGATCGGACTCGGCTGACAGGAGTGCTACTTTTCCAGTTCACCGAGCTCAGTCTGGTACAATCCTATAAATCTCCACTGGACGCATCAGGTATTTGGTTTATTTTTGGCAACACGTAGTTAGTATGGCAGATCTAAGGCGCTCCCACGTCGCACCTAGGCGGAAAACTCTCTCCAACAATCAGACAACGAGAGAGCTCTATTATCAATGGAGCGAGAACAGTTCGGACGGAACGCGAATTTAAAAGTGTTTGCAACTGCCATAATGATTTTATGTCCGCTCTTCCAGAGTATAAATTGTTGTTATTTTAAAGAGATCCACATTTGAACTGATATTATTCTCACAACGACCTGCGAACGGAAAGAAGGTTGGTGGAAATGCATCCATGGTCCATTCATCCATTCAGGCCAAAGGCTGGGGTCGCCACACAGGTGTGCCAACAATACAGTTATCAAGGCAGTGAACGAGTCTTCCAAATGAGGATTGATTTCAGTTGCCGATAGTCATCGGTCCACCGTCGAAGCCCTTCTACGAGGCACTTATATTTAATTTCTCAAAACATAAACTTCTTTTAGTAACTCTTCCTTCACCGGTTCAGGCGAGATAATCTGGAGCATTCTTCAGTTGTCCGCAGCTATCGCAGGCATCGCCTCTGTTTCCGGTTACACACATAACGTTTGCTGTTGTTGTTTAACTCTTTCCATATTTAGAATTGCTATCCATCGAGTTCCCTCAAAATGCAGTTTGCGTAAATTTGGCGATGTTTATTATGTTGTAATTTCGCACTCTTGTGTATCCCGCGTCAACTCCGTGACATCTCTCAAAACAGTTTTCTGGTGGGCGCAGGTTCGCGTTGTTTACACGTCTCACAATCAGTTATCACGTCGCCTTCTCAGTCGCCCATCCACCGTGACAACCACAAATACGACAGTGGTTTTAACAGCATGAGGAAGTAAAGATCGGTGAGACGTGCCACGCATCAATGACATGGAAAGCTAATTGACAGGGCTCTCTCATACTGTAACATGGACGTGCCGGTGCACCTGTTCTGGAGTCACCATGATTACTAGTCAAAAACGAGGTGAGACAGAGACACACTTCAAGAGATTCCGATTTGTGCACGTAACACATTCGACAAGCACTTATTCTTTATTTTGGGCATGTTTCCATTGAAATTCCCCACGTATGTACACGTATGGAGACTACGCAATGGCATTGGATGCCCCGGAAAAGGTATGGAAGTTACCTGGCAAACAGATAAATTTCCATTCTTTCCAGGTCTACTAGCCAATTCTCGAGAATCTACGCTGACACGAAAAGGAGGGATCTAGTTGCGCTAAGCCGCTCTAGGGCAACACAACTGGTTGTCAGAGCTAGATAGATACAGAATAAGTCTAAAAGTGAAAGTACCGAAAGGGACGGACGACGGAGAAATCCTTGGTAGTCATGATGTTGGCATTGGGAGATTCGTGGATGACGACGGGCGATGCATGGATGTTGCATCCACCGTGATGATCCCTGAACATTCGCGAAATTGCATGCCTATTTCAATTGTATATTTGGAACGATTACCAGACATAACTATTACTTACGTGAAGTTCCGAACAGAGAGTCCGATGCCCATGTATCTGACCGCCTTCCATACCACGTTCGTGAAGTGAGCTGCTCGCCTGACCGTACCAGGATGGAGGTAGTCGTAAAACGATATCTCCTGAATTACTAGCGTTTCTCGGTGAAAATGTACGCTCACATCGTAGAATTCCTTGGCCGCCTGCCTTGCCAGATATGCTTCCGAAATGGGAACTTCGTGGCAGATGTAGTAAACGTTCTCGCCTCCTGAAATCAAATCACTTCTTTGGATATCAGGGGATCATCCACCTGCTCTGGAATGGTAGAGACAGTCATGAGCTGGGATATTGGAGAGGTGCGCAGCCCAGGAAGCGGCAGGTCCATCGAGATTGGAGCTGAGGATACGCGCAGGGGCATCGTTTTGAGAGCGAAGGAAGTTGTACTGGTTCGTCATCTGCAATAAGATCCAGTTCACACATCCAACATTTCCAATCATGTTCGAAGAAAGTAACAGACCGTAACAAAACAATCCGCGGTATCCGTACACAAGCAGATATTTTCGCAACAAGCTCTTTTACATTCCTGGCGCGCAAATGAGCCGAACTACGCTTCAAATGCGTCTGATCGTTCCGCTCTGACCTACTCAACAACATGAGCTTCCGATTCCAGAAAACATCAGTCTCGATATTTCAGTTTGTCATGATATCTTCTCTGAAAAACACAATAAGATATTAGTATGCAATTATACTTTCATCGGTAAATGCAAATATTGAGACATCTGCAGCGGTCTTGGAAGTGATGTCGACAGATCCTTTGTTTAGATCGTGTTGTTAATAAGAATGAATAAAATCTCAGGGGACTGTACTATTTTCCAATTACGCCAATGTCAAGTCAACGCTAACTGTGAATGACCGTAACTCGGCATCAACTGATCATAGTGTGATTTTAGTAATCACGAAAATTTCCGAATTCATCAACAAGAAGAATACTATAGTCCTTCAACCATGCCGACTGTTATTTTTATGGACACCGTGGATCGCATCTTTACGATAGTTACCGATTCCATTGGAGTACTCGCGAATATTCTGCTCCTTACAGCCATTTACTATGGGTGTGAACAAAATTTTACTTCAATTTTGTCAAAACAACCTTTACAGTTCTTCGAAGATGCGCGTGTACTCGGTGATTCTCGGAAACACGGCAGTTATTGAACTTGTTGGTGCTGTTTGCAGCATGAGCGTTGTTCCGAGGTTCATATCGCTGATTATTGGTCATCGATTTATTCGTTCAGAATCGTTCCGGTGGACATGAAGTTTCTGATGATTTTCCTCGGTCCGTGTACTGCAGTGGGATCAAGATTCTGCGCTGCGGCATACTGTAAGTGCCAAGCCTTTGTTGTTTAAGTGCCAGGCCCTTTTTTGTTGTTTTTAGGCATCAGCATTTTCAATTGGACAATGCCTTCATAAACTTTGTAGCGCTGTACCAACACATCATCACAATGTCGATGTTTCTCGTGTGCGTCTCCTTCGGTTACCGTCTCCACGTTCTCTTCAAGCATCCTCCCAACGGTGTCCTCATCCAGGCTATCATTGCCTTCATACACGTCGTCACCTTCGTCTTCGCCTTCGTAACTAATTTCTCCATTGATGAAAAATGTGGTTATAGGTTCTCTACTACACCTCTCTCGTATTCGACGACTCCGTAGTTCACGAAATGATCGTCATCCGACCGGAATATAAGTATCTCCTTAAGGACGGATATATCTATGCAGGTATTAGACATCAAAGGCGCCGATATTAAGTAAGTACAGGCATCCATGATGTTCGTCATCCTGGATCCATGGCCATGATTCTCTATGTTCTCCTCTCTGGACCCGTCATTCTCGTTTGTATCGTTATCATTCGCCGTAAAATCGTTAAAACTCTCAGCAGCACAAAGGTAGAATTTTGAAAAGTAAGCAGAATAATGTAATGGTTCCAGATCCATATGAGCACGCAGACTATTAATCTACACCGGATGCTCACCAGGGTAAGTTGAAAATGAGTAGATCAACGGAGTGCTTACTCACAGGCATTGACCATCCAGCTTCTGATTCCGTGCTTCCTCGGCCTGGGAACCTTCACTTATGCAGCCAACCAACTACAGATTGTGGAGGCGGAGTGGACTCAATACGCAATTATCCCGGTAGGCAGGCGTTACCCTGCACCCAAATCCAGCCACAAACCGGTATCTCCGAATGTGCCAGTATCCTAACTCCCACGCCGGATTAGAGAACGTGAGAAAATTAAACCCCCTCCACATTACGCCTCGTTTCGTAGCCAGTCACACTTATTCAGACATGCAGTTTGCAGTACGAATAACGTTTTCGGTTTTTTTCAGCTCTCGGGTAGCTTAGACACCGAACCTGGAATTGTATCCATCGCGGAGAGAAGCCAAGCTAAATTTGTTTCAGTGTTCGAGTGTTCTGACTTTCGTGAGCCCCTGCATCAATCTCTACATCATCAGCACCTATAGAGAGTGAGATCGAGTTCATTTCCAGAGAGTGAACGACACCATCAGATATGTACATCATCACACTCTTCCGTCGCTGCTCGTGCAAATCTCCCTCGCAGATTGGCGACGGAACACAAATGTCCATATCAGCGCTGTCACGGGGCTCATCCGCCATTGAGTAGTTTCCCCGAATCCCATTCCAAGAGCAGATATTACTTTCCCATCTTCGTTATTAATGCTTCTTTAATAACTGAGCGTATCCTCGCCGTCATCTGTGTTCCAGTTATCACGTGCGCCAATAAACCCATCGGAACTCTTGGCTTCAGACTTCCTTGATGGGGCTTCGCTCGAAAACATGTCCCAGTCGCTTCGGATGACTAAGGCAGTGCATAGCCAAGAGTTCAGAAGGACTCGGGTGCTCTCTGATGCTCATTGAACAAAGTAAAGATACGTGCACAAACTAAGAGTAGCCTAGGATTGACTACATTCCCTCGCTAGTCGGTCCTTTTGGCAGTAGATGGAGGCGACGCCCCTACTCTAATCTGTGGTGCTAAAGGAATACTCCCCCCTTCACTCCCCCTGGCAGTCCTATCTCATCGTGGTTGCCCCTAGCAGCGGTTGCCCTTCCTTCTACCATGCAACCCCCTCCCCAACCCGGCTACTTTCCTGGGCCATGCCGGATCTGCGGAGAAGAGAGCAGTGGATGCCACTATGGGGTAGTTATTATCATTCCCACTAAAATGTCTTCTCATCCCTTGAGGTGTCCTCGTGCACGGCGTGCAAGTCCTTCTTCCGTCGTACGATAATGGAGCAGAAGCAGCACGTGTGCAAGCGCAGTGGCCACTGTCCCCTCCTCAATCTGCAGAAGGGAAAGCGCGTCTGTGGGAAATGCCGATTCGACAAGTGCGTCCAGGAGGAAATGAACCCGCTCTGTGAGTTGTGCGCCCTTGCGTCCGAAACGAGTTCGTCTGCAGCGATAATCGCAGAGGTGGACCCCATGAACAACGTTCTCGTTCGAGAGATCATCATTGCCCGAGCACAGGCGGAAGGGAAAATGCCCATATCCATCGAGGTTCGGACGCACCCCCTAAGCCTTTGGATAGACTATTTTGGGCTTAGATGAGATCTCGTCCAAGTGGAATGGATTTAGCGTCCCAAGACCAAGAAGCCTGTGAAGAGTATTAGGGGGACATGTTACATGTCTGATGTACCAGGCACCGGGATACATGGTGATATCTATTGCAGTTCATTAAGCGAGCTCCGCGTCCGATTGAGATAAGCATCCAGAAAATAATAAATCTACACTTACACCTTGAACTCGCACACGATAACCTCAGGTTGGATAGCAAGCTGAAAATATGAAATTAGGCGAGGAATATGCAGGAAATCAAAGTACGATCCGTACTCGGAAGAGACGTGTACGATGCTTACTCTTGATTCTGTGCTCCGAGGACACTCCCAGATGGGGATGAATCATGAAGTGAGAAGTCTGTGTAGATTGTACTGAAAGTGCCTTCAGCCCATGCCGGATTGGCCTTTGGAGTGCCGAAACATGAAGAACGAGTTTCTTCCAGCAGAGGTTCAATATGCTCCTATTATTCATTATCAGTTGTTCAGATGCGCATCCAAAACAAGATTTCCCATGTCGACGGACAGCACAGCGGGGACAAAAAGATTTACAATAGAACCTGGTTCTTCGTTGACAGAATCTATGCAGTGGAATATATGAAAAGCCTTGAATTCTTCAACAGACTCTCCAATGCAGACAAGGTGTGATAATGAGTATTCTAGAAACTTATGATAAAACATTTGCAGAGGGCAGTGGTTCGTCACTCAGGTCTCGTCTGCGCCCATCTCACAACTGCCTACTCGTCATTTGCTAAAGGATATCGTAGCATCATTTATCCGTGCGGATTCTACCCTCATAACGGAGATGTCCCGTCAGTCATTTGCATTGTTTATTTCACATGACCCATTGCAGCGAAGGCCTTGAAAACATGAAGTATGCTAAGGTGGTCAGAATTATCCATGACATCAGCCCCGACTTCCAGGAGTACATTCTTATCAAGGCTATGGTTATCAGCAATCCAGGTAGCTCACAGCCACCTTGTCACAGAAAGTGAACTTGTAGGAATCGAAGGACTATCGAAAGACGGCGTCATGTCCCTGACAATCGAATACGAGAAATATGCCAAGAATCTTTTCTCATACTGCCTTTCCAGGCGTGGGTTTGTCGAAGTAATAGAACGAGTTTACTTTTTCGAGAACACTGAATTTTAGGGTCCATCAACGTACACTAAGCTACTGGCGCTAGTAAACACCGTCATGGATGTTTGTGCCAAGTTCAAAGTAACCAAACATTCGTTTACGTTTCAATAGCATCTTCAGGAGCACTTTATGTACATGTCAAGTATGAAGCTTCTGGATCGGCTTCATCTGGTCCCATTTATGATTGAAACGCATTGGCGCAGCTGCTAGTTTGGTTGTTCTCGAGAGTCTCCGCGTCTTAAAACTTGCCAATTTCACGGGAAATGTGAACTTTGTTTCGACTTCGATACTGCGGAAGTGCAGACGTATCAGCTTGCTTGAATAATATCCCTCTCTTGCTTGAATAATATCCCTCGAGTCCAGGTGGAGACGACGAAGAATTTGTTGGAGATGTCTCATGTCTAGACCGGATTGGCTGTGCTAATATTGTTCGATTTAGCGCCTAGCAAGCGCTTTGTGCGTGACAATGGACATGTTATAAATAAATTATGATCTGTGATCTTTGTCGAAACAATCATGACGTCATAATAAGAATACTGGAGAGTGTCTAGTCGGAGAGATTGCATTTCATGAGAATAGTAATTTCGAGTGAGTAGGTTCTCAGACGACGGACAGGTGTCATGGGAATGGTAGTCTCGACTAGAGACTCAATCTCAGTCTTCGTAATGAACTCCTATCCCCAATCTCTCCCTCTGCCGCGAGTGGGCCTATAAAAGGAGAGGCCGAGGGCGGAGACTCCGAACGCCCTTCTTCCCAAGCTCAAACATTCCCTAGACGGGAAGTCCTAGACTAGTCTGAGCCCCTACCGTATACCCGGCCCTCTTTGAAAGATAAGGCTATCTTTAGATGATCTCGATGAAGGCGGTCGCCTTCCTCTTCATCTCCACGTTCATCGTCATATACGCAAGGTTCGTAGGGTCTTCATAGTGGGTACTTCGTGTCTTCAGTGCCGGGTGCTCGACCTGCATCTCCGACTCGGTGAAGCAACTTCGCCTGGCCGAGATCAAGGACACTCTGACCAAGCAATTCAAGATAACTCCTGAGGAATCTCCGGAACCGACTAATGAGGTACCCTACTGTAATCCGTCCCTGCTCATGTCGTTCCAGCACAAGGAGGAGGCCCGGCTCCTCGTCGAGACGCACAAGCGAATGAAGAATAGGAACATGGAAGGGAAGACTCGTTCCATCGCAGTCGTTGGAAAAGCATCGGGAGAAGATGGTAGTGATGTTGGAGTGGGGATAGGTTTGACAATTCGCAGGCAAGGCGATCGCGTTCGACCTCAACGACATCGTCATGAACCATGATGCTGTCCACGCAAACGTCGCCATCACAGTTAGGAGGTACTGTATTGGCATGCCTGCTCATCAATGAGGTTCTTCAGCACCGACAAGGTTCGCGTATCCATGTACAACCGCCCCCGCTTCCGTCTCAATGTCTACTACCAGAGCTCCGACGAAGAGGCGGTGAGTTTACAAAGTGATATCAGTGGGCTACAATCATATCCTTCACAGGCGATCCTGATCGCAACGGCCATGACGGAAGTCCCGGAGGTCCAAGAAGACGAGGACGCCGGTTTCGACCAGATCCAACTACCCATCGACATCGCAATCGTCAACCAGTGAAGGACTTCCATTTCCCCCTATGAAGAGAGTTGAGATGGCTAAACACGGACTCCACAAAGGTGACCATTCTGGTGGAGGGCGAAATGGCCGGTGACGATCTCGTCGTCCGCCCCGACGATGACGATGCAGCTGTCAGGGTACTGTAAACATTCGGTCTGAGTCATGGGGGAGAGATCGATGACTCCTCCTCCGGAAACAGGAGCAGTCTGTGCTAACTGGGGGATGCTTTTCTGATCTTGTCCGAAATATCCCTGCCTGTGAATAACAGGATGTGATGTCATGAGAGAGAAAGGGACGCGTTAGAAAAAAAAACACCAAATTGTGTGGTTGTAATCCGTTTTACCTTGGAGAGAAGAGAAGGGATTTCTCGCGTCCTGAACACGATACTATATGCCGTATCCTTGATAGCAGTCTACTTTTTGCCCCCCACTTAAGACTAGTCTTTCAGAAGCCGGTGCTCCACATTGCCGTTCTGAAGAAGCCGCGTGCCCGCCGTGACACCTCGTACCACTCTCACAACTGCGATGCCGAGCAGCCCCGATGCTGTCTCCACTCTCTCTCCGTCGACTTCATGGTGCCCACTCCTGATCCCCTTTGAGTGGCCCCCAGAATAGCCCCCTGACACTGATGTCAACCGGATGAAAAGTTCAAGTGGAGAAGTTGTTTTGGACGATTTGCCTACCGAGGTGTCTCTATTTTTGGGGGCCAAAATTTCCTTCAGGAACTGGGATGGAGACATGTGCTGGCTCCACAGAAGTACGATGCCCACATGTGCGCCGGCCCGTGCAACTCGACGGCAGTCCTCGACAACGTGAGAGTCCCCGTCGGGGAAGGGAGAGAAAGGGCCCATGGACAGGTGACACATGGAGACGCCGAGCACCGCCACATCACCAAGTACGCCGCCTCCTGCTGCCACGTCGAGAAGTATACCATCCCCTATATCGTGACGTGTGGTCCAATTCGAGTCGAGATAAGGACAGATTTTCGAATGTCGTATAGTAATAGCGATGGAAACTACCAGAGATATCCCAATTAGGAGAATACAAATCTTGCCCTTTTCACGCAACCAGCGTATACTCTCTATACGTTCAAAATAGCTCGAATAACGATAAGCGTTTCAGCTCCGAGTCACTGAACATCGTCATCCTGACGATGAGCGGGACCGTTGAATCCCTCGAGCTCAAAGGGATGACGGCAACATCGTGCAAGTGCACCTGAAGGAAAACTAGAATTTCCAGTCTCGAATTCACCCTGCCCCCTCCCTTCCCTGTTGTTCGCTGAGAACCCCCCCCCTCCCCCCCCGCCCCTCCAACCACTCATCGCCGCCAATTCAGTTGATCGCCCAGAAATCATGCACTATTTGCAAAGGCCTTTATTCCCCATTACTACTGTTCAATGTCGAGTACGTCTATGTCCACCAATTTGCTGATATCCCCTATCGCTGTTTAATAAATTTATTCCATGTTGTTTTCGTCTCGCTGATTCATTGTGTGATCACCGTTCCGATTCATTTGTCGACTGACTTGTTTTAGTCATTCTAAAACCACTTCTTTCAGATTGTAGTATCGTGATACCATTTTTATTGTAAAGTTGTGAAAGTTGATAAAGTATTATAATGGTCTCGCTTTCAAATGTCACTGTATTACTAGAATTTCTACCCTCATACAAATTAATGTCCTCATTATCGAAATGGGCCAGTCCCCAAGGGAGATTGTTTATTCAAGTGTAGCCCCCGATCATTCATGCGGTACATGCGATGACAGTCTTCGACCTTCTACTGGAAGTTTCTCCAAGGCAAATCATATCCATCGATCCTGATGTTGTTCCTTTAATTCGTGGACTATTCTGTGTACTTCTCAGCATCACGATTGCCTGTACCATCATTATCTTCCTGTGTATTCCCATTTTTATCTTCTGCAGTTCTCTTCACGTCAATCTCAAGTATGATTTTATTAGTAGATAAAAGCTATATTTTGTGCAGGTGTTTGCTGCTCTTCTCCGTTCTGGCACATTTGGTATTGCTTGCCAGTCAAATTCATATTTATATTAGCGGAATACTTCGGCAGGGAATTGAAGAGAGCAGTTTGTTGCGCACTGTTATACCAATCAAGCCCCTTGTCAGTGCAATTCCTGATCGAGATCAATGATTTCCACAACTTTTCTGATTTCGTTCACGATACCGCGTATGTGGCTTCCTTGGTAAATTCGCTGTGGATTATATTGGAGAGGTAGGTCCTCATTTCGATGCATGAGCCATGCGGTTTGAAGATTCTACGCGAGTATTCGCCTGGGCGAATACGAGAAGAATCGGAGGCCGGATAGCATTGCACTTTCGGTGATGTTCTTGATCATGGTGAGTGATGAGTCCAGACCATTAAAAATTGTCTCGTGCAGATTATTTTGGGCGTCGCTATCAATTTTCCCTCACACTTCCGTGAGTTATATTCCAGCTAACACCACTGAAAACAACTTATTTAGACTACATCTTCAACCTACCTGTCCTCCTTGTCGTTATCCTCGAAACGACTGTCCTTTCGGTACCTCTGGGAAAGCTTCATATTCATCGACTGAAACCTTCAGCTATCTATTTGGTCCTGTCATTACCATAACCGTAAATACACTGAAACCTTCGGGACTGCTTCATTGAGCGGACGATACCAGGTGAAAGAAACAAGAGCAGAGGACCCAGTGCACGATTCAGATGTTCGAAGTTCTCGAATACTCTCGGGCCATTCTCCCTGCCATCATCGTGTCCTCAATTCTTCGAATGTTCGCAATGCCCCCAGTTATCATGTGGGTATTTACCAACATTCCTCATGTATACCTTCGCATTTGGTTTCTACCGGTAACGATCCCCGTCTTCCCACAAAGAGACAGCTAAGATTCACTGTCTCTCTTGCGTCGCCATGAAAAAAGTTCTTATCGATAATCATCGCGGACTCAGTCGAACTGCCGATTCTCTCTACGGCAGCAAGTGGAAGATGTGGTCGAAACAACAAAAGTAAGATTCACGATCGCGTAAAATGAAGAACTCGCATGTTCAGAAAGACGTTAAATGTTGAATACAGCGCTTCGACAAAGGCGCATTTCGAAATGCTGAGAAGCACATGGGATACAAAGGCTAATCTAATTCCTCTTTAGAATTAAAATATCTAAGAAATTTCACTCGGTTCATATTGTAACGTCGTGCTTCATCCAAGATTACTTATTGTTTTTATTCACGTTTCCCTTATTTAGTCTCTCTTTGTATTGCTTCCTGTGGTGGCCAATGGAATTGTTTGATAGTTCCATCGATGATAACGACTACAATGGTCAACAGTCTTCTCACCTTGATATTACTTTGCGTCCGTATTCAACATGTTCTTTATGCCACATTTTCAGAATAAACTCTTCCTATCATGCTGTCTATGCTTTTATTTCTTTTCCAAGTAGGAAACGCACATGATATCACTGTGCGCACTTCTCGGGGAGTCGTTCACGGATTCCACTTCGACCAAGGCAATGACATTCGACAATTGTTCTACGGGAATGGGGACGTCTTCCTCGGAATACCATATGCACTACCACCCACTGGGGAATTGCGATTCAAAGTGCGAATGCACTGGATTGTCAAAGCGACTTCCTTTCAGCTGCCTCGACCAATCTGTCGATACGACAAGGAGATCAATGCTACCGCGCATCGGTCAAATGCAAGAATACAAATAAACAATATTTTTCAGCCCTCGCTGTACGCAGTACGGAGATCCTTCTTCTGTTAAGGACTGTCTTCACCTCAACATCTACTCTCCCAATGTCTGCCCTTCTCACAAAAAGACCTCCTATCGTTTGAGGCATCCTCTCGTCTTTTCAAGTACCCGGTCATGGTGTGGATTCCCGGTGGAGGATTCACAACGGGCGCTATCGACAGATACAGCACCGAGGTATTCGGACCTGCCTCATTAAAGCAGAGTATCCGAGGGAATCCTTCGCAATCTGGTATCTCGTGGCGTTGTTGTCGTTTCCAATCAGTATCGGGTCGGAATTCTTGGTTAGTACCAACCCCTTGTTATCATTCCAAGTCATTAGGATTCTTCACGACGTACACGGCAGACTTCCCAGCCAATCGTGGAATCTTCGATCAGATTGTTGGCCTTCGATGGGTCAAAGAAGAAATTTCCAATTTTGGTGGCGACGTCAACAGGTGCGAACATGAATAGGGAAGGATGAGAGAGGCTCTTGAAGGATAACAGTGTTCGGCGAGAGCGCGGGGGCCATATCAATCTCTGCCCTTTCTCTATCACCACTGGCTGACGGTTTGACATCCTTCTCGTGAGGAGTAGAAACATCTAAGCAGGTCTATTTCACCAGGCTATCCTGCAGTCTGGATCAATATTAACACATTCGAGACCCCTGACGACCCTCGCGGTTCCATTCACAAGAAACGCGCGCGCCAAGTATTATATGGATAGGAGGACATGGAGATTGCACCGTTTAAGTATTGTAAAATCACCGACGAGGCGTGGAGAAATACAACGGGAAAGCTCGGGAAGCGCCTACAAGACTGCTTTTCCAACAAGACTGCAAGGGAAATTTCAATGCACGACTACGTTAGTAGTAAAGCGGGGCGTCAGTGGCGAACCGATTTTTAGGATGACTTCAAGAGCTGGAGCATCGGCAGAGATGGAGTTCTACTTCCCGACGATCTCGGAGTTCTTGCGAAAAGGCGACGGAATATTCCATTCATGATCGGCGACACGTTGGATGAATACGCATTCTTTAGTTCGAGTACTCTTGTTGGTAGACAAAGGGATATTTTCAGTCCCCGAAATCAGTCAGGGAAATATTGCCGACTTTGGACCAGGAACCATTCAGAATCTTTTTTTAAGGAGCTATCCCTACTTGAACGAGGTAAACGGACTCCATCATAAACATCGGCCTTCAGTCAATACTGAACGAAGTGGTCTCACGGATTGTCAAGACATATGAGCTCGTACCATTGAACGAGAACGACCACCTCGGATGGGCGAAGGTCACCGTTCAAGTACAAGCTGGCCGTTCTGCATTTAACAAAGTGATTTCTTATAGGCATTATCGGATATGGCCTTTTCGGGGTTTGCGCGAAGAGACGCAGGATGGTCTATTTGTAACGCAGCTCCAGGAGTTTTCAGGATGCTTGACAGAAACAATCCCGATGTATTCTTGTTCACATTCAATTATCCATCGTCGATCTGCTATCGTGACTATGTCGTGCAGGGATGGAGGCGTCAGTTTTCATCATCTAAAGGCGAATGGATAAATCAGCTGTGAAACACACGGACGAGTTGTGCTTCCTTTTCTTCTTCTACGACGAGTGGAAAAGATCACATGAAGAAGGAATTGTCACTGCGGCCGATCTACGAACTTCAGACAACATCGCCAAAGCATGGACGGATTTCGCCAAGACCGGGTAAACTGTGATTTATAGTAATTTAAAAGGACGCCCTTGCAGTTATCCCGGATGGCATGCAGCTTCGAAAGATTTCGAATACACTCTACTTAATGACAAAGGCAATGTCATCAGGACTAACTGGAGAGAGGACGGCCATATCCTCTCCAATATCGTTAGAACTATCTTTGCTCGACAACCAATTCAATTCAGTTTCTCCCTCAACTGCTGGGCGAATTTCCATCGACGTCGATTTCTCCGATAACGAGGGAAAAGCTCTTTCGCGAAGCCACAAAGCTAAAATAGAACGAATGTGGTTATTCATTGTTGTTTACAGAATCCAAGCAGAGTGGAGCACCGACCACTGTGCATCCACTTTTGACGGATGGACAGAAACGAGGGATTCGCCAGAGAATTCTAGAATCTCGGATATCATGCCATAGCCACAGTTCAGTAGCGATCACACAAAGGAACATCCTTCCTCGCTTATTATTCATAACGCTGTTTATAAATCTTTCAGTGGAATCATAAGAAAGCTTTTCTGTGATTTATTTAACAGTGTTCTTCATTCATCGAATCGAGACCGAGTAGAATTCAAATGAAAATGTTGGAGAATCGGCTTAGGCGAAGCCGACTGTGGCCCTGCGAGCTTCGGTCGGTTCCTCTGCGAAGTTGTCGACGACCTCCGCCTGTCCTCTCTTCAGGCGACCCTCCACTGGGGAAACCCCGGCGTCTCCTCAACAAGAGTTATTCCTTGCTCTAGAGATATGCGAGACCTGGAGAAGGGATGTTGAATGCACGGAAGTTGAGGTGGGGAATGCGACCACCGCCATAGGCAGTCGAGCCCGCGACGAACAGAAGAGAAAGGAGGAGGCAAGTCGAGAGATGCATCTACAACCGACACGCTCTTGATGTGGTCCCAGAATATACACGAGAAACGACAACTGCCTGTATCCACCGCTCACATGACTATGAAGGCTAATCAGTATAGTGGCAGCAACTCCCCACACCCAGCATAACAAGACCGTTTCCGACTACATCGGAGAGGATACAAAGGCGTTCCTTGATTTCTCCCTCGGATAGAGCTGTTTTTAATCCTTCTTCGAAAGAGCGGAGGAAAATAAGCATTTGATTTCGGCATGTGATTATCTAAAGCGTTCAATATAACTGGCATGTGCTATGAAAAAATATATCCTAATGAAGGATTCATGAGCCTCTCAGTACTAGCACCGATTTAAAGTCTAGTCTGAGTATCGTTGGCGCTTACATCATCACTCTAAAACAACTCATGTACACACCATTGCATTTGATTGTTCATGTGCGAATAAGACATCCAGCCACAATCACAAAGGAAGTGGGCCAAGGGGCCAAAAAGAGGTGAGGTAGTAAACGGAGGGGGGAATGACCTCGTATCCATGATTGGACTGTGCATTGGGCGCATGGCCTCCTCTACTCGGAAGATGCTCCTGGGCAAGAGATCGCTTGCCATTGGTCTCTTCGCGACTTCATCGCTCTCGCTCCTCATCTTGTGAGAACCTCACGTCAGCCCTCGACCGACTCTTTCAGGTATCGAATCTCACTTACTCCCGATCTGTTCTTCGACGAAAGGGACTTCGTCGAATACAAGACTTTCTTGGTTTATCCATTTGTAATCGGAAAGCCGTGGAGGGATAGTATACGGTAATTCCCACCTTAAAACTTACAATGCCCATTCAGGGTCACGTTAGTTCTTCATTCCTCGACTCCTCAGCAAACTGCCGAGAACCTTGCAATTCAGTTCACAAATTGGAATGGACCAATATCTCTGGCCGTTTTCTGTGAAGCCGGGGTTTCCCAAATAACAGATGCTTTGAAAAACGTAAGAATTCTCAAAAAAATTTATACGTGTCTGGTTGATTCAGATCCGAGAAGCAGTCAATCAACTTCCGAACGAAGTTTCCGAATATATCGCCATACACTTTGTTATTCGCAAAGAAGGACGGGATTACAGTGGTTACTTAGAGATGTCGAAATAACGCGATAATATTCAGGACTCGACACTGACCCAGACTTGATAGCCGCACACTATCCCATCAACTCCATTCGAAACATCGCACGTCGTTACGCATCCACGAAATACATCGTACTCGGGGACATGGACCACCTATTCTCTGCTGGATTTGAACAGAAGATAAGAGAACTTGCCGAGAGGGAACTAACGGCGAGTAGCAATACGGTCCTTACGTACCGTTTCTTTGAGATCGACGAGAAAGCCAGCAGTAGGAGGTATCCTCCCTTGGCGATCGAGACCGAGTCAAGTTCAGGAACCATCAAATATCCAAGGGCGACCTGGCTGTGCTTCTCGAAAGTGGAGAAGCAGTCATATTTCATGGTAGAATGAACATTATGGTGTGATACCGATTGGGTAACCCGAAATACACATTGCAGAGGAGCCACGCCATTCCTCGACTATTGGAATGGCTGGCTGAACCCATGAACGATTATCCGGGAATCTTCGAGCCAAAAATGAGGTTCACAAGATAATCGTTCTGCTGACACTGCTGGCACTTACGACAACTTTACAGACTGGATAGAAACAGCTGGGAACCTCAGTTCGTCTCCGACGACGCGATTCCCTGGCACGACGAAACGTTTCCATATCGAATGAGGAATAATGTTGAACTGGTGATGTTTTTAAAAATTTCTTGAAACACGAATGAGTTCTTATATGTGTGGAATAACTATGCTCAACGTTTCTGTTCAGCGATGGGAAATGTGCAGGGCACGTTATACGTTCTCCTTGGTCCAGGATCTATTCGTATTTCACAGGTCAATCAGCCATTATTTTCAACTCAACAACTTACCCTCAGAGGCATCATGACCATCTCTAGCCCCGAATTCAAAAGGAAAAGTCGAGTAATGCAGTACAATCAGAAAAAGTACGTCCGTTCTCTTATATTTCACCGAATGTCGACGTTTCAGGTACTATCCCGTTCTGGTATGGTTTCGAAATCGAATGGATCGTGAGTATCCTGATACGAAGGATCAATGTCCCATGCCCAACTAGCATGTTATGAATCAACCACAGAAATTCCCACCTGCGAGGTGGCGACCTCGCACGAGTCGCGTGTGCCATCGCATCGTTCGCTGTATCCGCCTTCACGAAATGTCCATGATATTTACTGAAATAAAGAAATGTAAGCCGTATCACTGACGGGGCAGATCCTCTTCAAAATAAGCATTATCAGCTAATTGACAGACATGTAAAGGAAAAAGAAACTTTTTAAGTTGACGTGTTAAGGAAAATGAAACGTGCCAAAAATACTACATAAAGTATACTTCTAGTATCTGCCGTGGCTATTGGACTGTTGCTGGAGCGCTTACGGCTTGGTTCGATTCTTAAGCGGTGCTGTGTTACTTTATGTTGGCCGTCGTGTTTTCTGAATTTGTCTGATTAAAGATACCGTTTTCACCTACCTCGCTCATCGATTGCACGACAGTCCTCTTCGATGGCTTCATGATGTTCGTAGTATTATTGTGCTGTTAAGAAATAAATAGAGAATGCAAAATGGTCCCGTTCGTCGCTTTAATTTGTGTTATTTACCTGAACTGACCGATGCTGCGCATCTCCTTTATGCGATCTTGCATTTCCAGCACGCCTGAAAAGTAAAATAATCTTTAAAAAGCAAATTCAATAACTTCAAGCAATTAACATTCGCGAATTCGCGTAGAAAGCAACAAATCTGTGCCCCAAACAACAAAGGAAGCGCACTGAACACAGCCGCAACGCGTGCGATAGGCGCGCTGCGTGCGCGGCGGTATTTCGAAAATTCGCACCTGCGGCCTCGTTTGCGTTATTTTTCGTGTTTTACTCATTTCTATTGGTTATTTTAGAATATGGGTGATTCTCCGTCGTCCCGTCACGTGAATACTATCGAGTGCGGCCTGCGGGTGGTTCCTTCTTCGACTTCCCGTGGAGTGGCGCCGCACACGGCCAAGGCCGCCCTCGTCGCAGTCGGCAGGGATGCTCGCAGGTACGGCATTCAGTCTTAACTATTTATTATAGTTTTAGATTTCACAACAAAAATAGTGGTATAACGAAATTTATCTTTTAGCAGTTTCATGCTTAGTTTTGTTTTAAAAAAATCGCTGTCTGTATGATCTACGCCGAATATTTAACGAAAACCTCTCTATGTTACAGGAAGCTTTTGTTGGTAGTGGAGGTGCGCGGGAGCCGTTCGTTCTCTGCCACTTATCCGCTCTCGGACTGCGCCATCCACTCCAAGGCCGTCGCCCAGGGCAAGGGATCCATCGCCATTGCCAACACGTATGTTCCTTTCTTGAAGGACTAAAGCCATTTTAATATAAATAAATAAAATATTCTTTAAATTTATAAGCTTGAATTTACTAGATAGTAAAAACAAATCCGTGGTTTTAGACTACGCAGCTGAAAATTACCACTATGCGCTAAACAGCGTAACTGTGATTAATTTGTTGATTTTTTTAGTAAATTCACAATTTATTAACTTTAATCGCTGACGTAAGCTATTTACATACTGGCACAAATGACCGGATTATTTTCAGTGGAGTCATCCTGCAGCTGATGAATGCTCCTCCACGCAAGATCAACATCTTCTTGAAGAGCATCGAAGCCAAATTGGAATTGATGAACGCGGAGAGGGGAGGAATCAAGACACCAATCAGCAAGGCCAGGTAGCAATAAAATCATTCGGAGTTCTGTTAGCGGAACAATGCTCTTGAATCACTCAAGTGCAGACTGCAGTGCATGTTATTATTTCAGATCTCTTCTCTTGGAGGGAGTTCCCCGCGTCTTCAACGAATTGTCTCCCTTGACCGTGGCGGAGATGAGGAAGGTGCGGGCCCTCCGAGGCTGCCCCATGTCGCCACTCGTCAAGAAGACGACCTCCACTCCCTCTGAAACAACTCCTGGTCGACGTCCGAAGACCGGGCTGCGAAATTCGTCCCTGGCGTCACAGTCCATCGCAGTTAGTTTTATCTTCATGAAATCGTAGCATTCCACATCCCACAAACGCGTCGCATTGTTATATAATTCAGCCGATCGATCGAACCCCTCTCTCCGTCGAGCAGCGATCCATCGTGAGACGAGTCGTGGACGAGAAGGAGAACGTCTTCTTCACGGGCTCGGCGGGGACGGGGAAGAGTCTCGTGCTGAGGAGAATCATCGAGCTCCTCCCGGCACAGTCGACCTTCGTCACTGCGGCCACTGGTACGAATACAGGGACAATCGAACTATCGTACGGGGATCCGCATATTCTCTCAAAGGATGGGAAAAATTCGTACACCGCGCACCTCGATTCTTTTTAATTCCTTACGCGAAAGGCGTCGTTGCTGAATCGAGGAAGCCACCATCGAAATAATTATCTTTAAAACTGAAAAGGTTTTAATTTGAGGTGTGGCGGCGTGTCAGTTGGGAGGCCTGACCCTCCATTCCTTCGCAGCCATTGGATCCACTCCTTCCTCGGTGGAGGCTGCCATGAATATTCTTTCGCGTAACAAGGTGTGTATTTCTATCTATCCTGTTATTAATTTAGTTTTATCATTAGTAACCCTACATTAATACCTTTATTTTTCGCAGGCTAGTAACTGAATTTTAGTTGGCAACGAAGCAATGGAAGGATACGACACACCTCGTCATAGACGAAATCTCCATGGTCGACGCCGAGTACTTCACCATCATTGAGGAGGTTCGATCATTCTGAAACTAGAGAATTTTTTTAACAATATTTTGAATTATGTGAGAAAATATCTATCTATCTTCGAATTTCGACAAATCATTTGAGGTGGCCCGGAGAGTCCGCGGAAAGGACGCGCCATTCGGGGGAATTCAACTCGTTCTCACTGGCGATTTCCTCCAACTACCACCTGTCGCCAAGCAAGGAGAAGTGAAGAATTTCGCCTTCGAGGTAATGAAGATAATAAACCCATAAAGTATTTAACTCTGGGCCGGAAGGATCTCTTCGTTGTCTATAATTTATATTAATTATAAATTTTACATTTCGGTTGAATGCTTACGCATTCAAGCTGAAATGGAAAAGCAGTGCACGGCGTGGGACCTGTGCGTGCCTCGGCCGATGGTTCTTCGAGAGGTTCGGCGGCAGCAGGGAGACGACAACTTCGTCAACATTCTCCAGCAGATTCGAATGGGGAGGTATCGCAGCGGTCATAGATCGGAGTCAAATTATCCTTTCAGGTGCGAACCGGCCACCGTGGTCGCTCTTCTGGAGTCGAAGAAGAACGTGGTGGAGAGGGACGGGGTCGTGCCCACGCGACTCTGCACCCACACTGCCGATGCCAACTCAATCAACCAGGATAAACTGATTAAACTCGAAGGCAAGACGATTCCTTCGAAAAGCCTCAATTCATGGCCTTCAGAGGAGGAGCGCGTCTACGAGGCCAAGGACTCCTCCTTCATCTCCAATGCGACTGCACCCGCTCCCCCCAAGGTCGTCTTGAAGAAGAAAGCCCAGGTATAACCTAACGTTAGTCGTTGGAACGTAAAGTTGACAATCTGCAGAAGTCTTGTCTGATTTACTGTGGTGGTTTCAAAAAATCAAAAAGCTTATCTTGATTGTAAATATCCAAATGGTTTCGGTAAATCGGCAAATACGGTAAATTCGATGGTGATTTTAGGTGATGCTGACGACGAATTTGGATCTCTCTCGACAGCTCTCCAACGGAGCCAGGGGCGTCATCCAGGGATTCTCCGAGAACAACTGGCCCCTTGTCCATTTCCTCGCTTCCAATGAAGTCATCGAGGTAACGCGATGTGTTCACAAAGCGAATTTTTGTCGAGAATTGGCTTCCTGTTGACGTCAAGAAACGTATTCGGCATTGCAGGTTCGTCCCGTCAAGTTCCGTGCTCGTCTATCGGGAGGAGGCGAGGATGCGGCGACTCGCACTCAAGTTCCCCTGCAACTCGCGTGGGCCATCTCCATCCACAAGAGCCAGGGCCTCACTCTCGACGCTGTGGAAGTCTCCCTCTCCAGGTGATATCCTTCCTACTTACTAAATGCATTTAAATTCTAGGGTATTCGCTGAGGGTCAGGCCTACGTGGCCCTTTCCCGTGCCCGTTCCCTCTCTTCCCTCCGAGTCCTCGACTTCGACATCGGGGCTGTGCGTGCCAATTCCAAGGTTGGTTTGAATCCACGGGAGAAAATAAGGATTGTAGTTGAGCTAGTCGATTATGAGAAAAGCAGTATTTAGAATCAAAGTCTAATCTTGTTTACATTGGGGATCTTTCAGTACGCCTCGCTTTGGACTTGAGGATGAGACGTGTTTTCTAAAGATACTGATTACGAATGATAAAAACGATTCTCAATTCGTAGCGACTCCGTTCCAGGTCGTGGCGTTCTACAAGCAACTGATGTCGGGGCGGAGGGACGACGACGAATTCGTCATCTTCAAGAGACGACGCATCAGCTAAACTTCATCTTTCCCTTCTAGTCTTCTTGTAAAATGTACGTGATCTCTCTTATAATGTGCCATAGGCATTATTTATTATTCCAAACGAGCAGTGAACGGGTACTCCCTTCCGAGATAACCAAAATCGTTCTGCATTTTCTTTCAAATCACTAACGTGTGTTTCTGAATTTCATAAATTTATTTCAATTTTTTTGCCACGATGGTACGATTCCTGCCTGTAAAATATCAGTGTTCGACCCTTGTTAAGGCCAGGTCCCATTGGGCAGAGAGGATGGTGAAATGCTCTTCCGAGGCCTCGTCCTGGCTAAGTCGATCCACCGCGACTTTTCTAAACGATTTTAAACTTCCTACGTAATTTCTTGCGTACCTCGATCCGAACAGACATATCCTCCATGAACGAGGCATGTAATACTTTCGTAGTTGGGGGAAACTCATGAAAAAGACCAGTAGTACGCAAAATATTCCTCTGTAACAGTTCCTGTCGTGCAAAATGTTTCTAGTTCGAACGCTGGCATTAACGCGTTGGCGACTGATGTGAAAACATCGAGAAGCCAAAGATTTTCGGGTTGGGAGAAGAAGACTGCAGGGAGGAAGATCAGTGGCAGCACGATCGTCATGTGGAGGATCAGACACGAAGCAGCGAATTTGATTGTCTGAAAAGTTGTGAAGTCTCCGAAGAAGTGATGTTGGAGCACCTGCATAGTCTTAATGTTTTCATTGATCTGAACGCGTAGGCTGAGAGTGTATTCGGAGAGGTGGGAGCGGTCGAGGCAGTCACAGAGCAACGCCAACTTGTTCATGTTGTGCTTGAGAATCTTTCGATAGAGCTAGGAGTAGGCTTCCTTGCGATGGAGAGGCAGAGTTAACCAACCACGAAAGAAACTGCATTGACGATGAGGCAGAGGAAGATAATGACGAGGAAGTTGAGATGGGCTGATATTTATAGATTAGGATGATGACTTGCCTATATTTTTACCGAAGATGATGGCCCACAGGATTACAAAAGCAAAGACAAAAAGAATAAGGTTGAGGACGATAGAGATGTAGAGACGCTGATTATGTTCGTAGTCGTAGACGAAGACAGTCGCGGCAACCCTGAGTCTCACCATAAGCAAGAAGCGATGTCTTGGAAACCTCTCGATGATTAAGAGAAGGAAGAACATGAGCATGTTCGACAAGCTCAGGTTGCGCACAAAGATCAACTGTGGAAAGGGGAATGCATAGAAACCTTGACGAAACATGTATAACTCGAATTACTAACAAAAACCTTCGAGAGGAATGAGTGCAGACTCGTAAGCTATCAGAGCGAATCTTGCGAAGATAGAAAGAATGTAGAGTCCGATTTCATAGAGCGCAAGAATGAGGATATTTTTATGAATGACCTTAACGTTGAGATTAGCAATGTTGGGCGGCCTGAAGAACTTTGAACTTCCACGCGTTTACTCCCAAGTGGGTTATAACGAAGAGGGTAAGGACGAGAATAATAATCTGCATTGAACTCGAGAGCATTCGCTGCTGAAGATACAACCAACCTCGATGAAGGCAAATCCGTTGTAGAGACTCTCGACGTTGGTCATCCTCTTCTTCTGAGCCACGAGGGGAAGCAGATAGGTCGATCCATCAGGAGCTGTTACAGTGTACGCATCGAGAAGCATTGCTAGTCTTTCGGCGAGAGATATGAGGGCCGACGATTCGTTTGCAGCCATCGTCGAATAATGTCACCTGTCCGGCCCACAGATGTTTCTTCGACACTGCCAATTTGCGGGTCGAAGACGAGATACGTTTTCAAACGGTAAAGCACTCGGCCACGAGTTCAATTCAAATGTGCGTGTCTGTGTCTGTTTACGATCACCAAGGCATCGACTTTGCCGTTAGGAGACGCTCCTTCGTTCCAGTATCCATATGACCTGAATTCCTTTCCTTTTCTCTTTTCCTTCTCACGGTACAATGAAGGAGCGACTAGAACTTAAGAAGATCTCTGCACACCCATTCCACATGCACAATACGTCCTATAGGCTATACGCTACAGCAGCTGTCGATTCATATCAGGGTATACTGGCTTGCAAACAAACCATTTCCAGTTATTCATTCATCAGAAGTGCAAGATCATAGACTCCGATGCATTTCACCTGCCTGACACAATTCTCTGAACACATTCTGTGGCAAACGAAACGACTATATCATCAGCGATTGGCCCCTTCCCATGAAGCTCGTAGCATAGCGAAGTGATCGGTTGACGAATCTTGAACCCTCTGGGAATAATTACGAGACAGCGGAAGAACTTTACTCTTGATGTCTGCCAAGCATAACACATAAGTCAGAAAACAAGCGTTCGTCACGGAATCTAATGGATGGCGAAGAATCGTAAGGAGATGACGAATTACTCACAAGGTGACTTTTGATGGGGTATTGTCTGTTACAGTTCAAGCGATCATTTCAATGATCAGAAGAGGATCGAATTAATGTCGATTGTGGCTGGTGTTTTGGATGGTTGTGGGGAAATTCGAAGGGCTCGCATGGCTGCCTGCAAAGATATCGTCTACAGCGATGGAATTCCTCCGTGTACCATTCTGTACGGTTTGTGGACGATTAGAGTAGTGACAGAAGTGGACAGAGTTCGCGTTGGAAACAAAGCGATTATAACAAATCCAAGCACTGAAATTTGCCATGACATGTGTCTGCATTTTCGCTCACAGTTGTGCTTGGTCTCAAATCGTACAATCATTGCAATAATAATTGTTCCTGTTCCTGCAAAGATGAAGGCGGAGGTCATGAGTGCCTGAAATGTCACATTGTGGATGCCATATTCTTCATCACCTGTAGCCCCAACTGCATCAGCACAGAGTAGTGATTCTTCTGAGAGATTGCACTCATTCGGCCCTTTGTATCTCTCAGAATTCTGCAATGTTAAAAAATATTATAGCACATATATTCCAAACTTGATTATGTATGCTATAAACACCGCTCCGAGAGCGAATCCAGATAGAAGTCCTAGGAAAGTAACCACTCCAAGCCTCCAAAAACCTGCAGATTGAGTCAGAACTGAATGAAATTATGTAGACTGCATTCTCACCGGGTGTGAAATTGTAGGTCACAAAAGAGGGTCTTTTGATGAACACTGGCAGTGCTAGGGGAAATTTCTGAGCGAGATAAGTCGAAGTATCAATCTTGGTATTGTCGAGGGCGAGTGGGAAAAGAACTGCCCAGACCCACATGAATCCGCCGATAAATGCGCCTCCAACCAACATTTTCTGAAAGGTCTACGATATTAGTAAGTACGAAAAGCATGTTATACCCATATTCGAATCAGAAAATGATGATGGTTGGATACTCGAAGAAGCATTCGAAGCTGATAGTAAAAGGCGCTCAGAAGAGCGAGCAGTGCAAATGCGAAGAAGTTAACCCATATAGCCTTCAAACAAATGGGAGCCATTAGGATGGAAGATTACCAGTGCCATTAACGAAAGTGTCGGAGTTGAAATGTAGGGATTGATGTTGTACCCAGCTTTCAGAGGAAAACAGAAGACAAGATCCATGAGACAACAAACGACGTCAGCACCCTCGGAACAAACCTGAAAAGCCATTTTAAGAAAGCTGGCAAATAACGACAGTAGTTACCATGATTATCAAAAGATATGGTCGGTAAGATTTCATGGCATGCGGCGATACACGGATAATCAGGATAATTGTAAGGCTGGACAGCAGTAAGTTAAATGCTCCAACTGCTTTGAGGTATCTGAAATGAACAACGGAATGGCAAAGCGGAAGAACCACGTACATGAATAGAGGACTCTCGAGTCCCTCCAGAATTTGGAAGTCTTTGTTTGGAGGTTCGTCCATTGATTACATTATAGAACGCAGGCTGAACTCAACATACTCAAACATCTTGGAACCAAAGCCGACACAAGATCTGCGTACACGCGGGGTTATCGCTAATGACAGGCTGGAAATGTTTCCATTCCTTGTACGATATCTTTTTCACTGGGCACTACCACATTCACATGCTTCCTCAATCACCCTCACACAGTGGATGATGTGACTGTAATTACCTGATTTCCAGGCTAGTCAATTACTAGGCCATGGATCGCGCAGCAGCCGTCACATGTTACCAAGTATCGGATAGTGCGGGAACAACATAACAAGAACATCTACAGTGCTCTAACTTACAACGTCATGGACGTTCCTCAAATTTTGATGAGGTGTGAAATAATTTCCTCATTGAAACCTTACTGTTACACTTGCATGGGTTGTACTTTTCCATTGCAAGTTTGTGATTCTTCCGTAGTTCCAAACGCACTCTGACAGGTTGTGGCAGGGGAATCGCATTTGCATCACAGTCGCTTCCGAACTGATCTTTTCGTCACCCACTTCCCATCTCTTGTCGACATTCGTCTCCTCACATCTCCATCAACTATAAAACCTTGCCTTCGATTGGCAAATGGTGGCTTCCATTCGCAAGTATGGGTGGAAAGGAAAGTGGCGATGCTCGGTTCTCGGTCTCGCCCAGTTCCCCACGGCCTCTCCTCGGTTCACCCGATGGAGCTGCTAAAACGCCCTTGATTGCTAAGCAGCCGAGGAGGATTGACTCCTTCATTCGCCTCTCGTGGTATGCCGTCCGCGTTCTCCTCGTGTCGGAGTTCGTCCTGTTGTCAGCCGCAGCAAATATCGTCTACATGGTGTTTGGAGGTATGGTCGGTTTTTAACGTGGAGGGGAAGGATGAGAGGAACGTACACTTCTCCAAGTGCCGGAATTAATCTCATTAGACGATCAGGGCATCCTCCGCATCGTAGTTTCTCTTAATAAGACCACGCTTATGATTGTATTAAAAGCGCTTGGGCCTACATCACTGCTCACTGCGGGTTCATGAATGCACCTTGATTTGCATAACTGAGTCCCAGCACAGAGATCGAATGCTCTCCTCCTGCATAATAATCATCGTTGACGGAACAGTGTGGTGATTCCCTGATCGCACAAACCATAATTCACGATCATTTCCCCATCGGGAGAGAAAAGATAGTTCATGCAAATGTATGGAGCCTCCATTCACAAACTTTATCAGGATCTGCCCCGAAATCCGTGGATTGTATCGGAGAAAACTACAACATCACTAACGTCTGCAAGGAACGTCCGGATGACTGGAAGACCCTCAACTGCACAATCTCCACTGTCCACGAGTTCACTTCCGTCAACGTCGAGGTTAAAGAGTAGTTTTATCCTGAACACACATCCATCCATTTCAGTTCGGAATGTACTGCGAAGATACGAAGATAGTCAAGGGAACTATTTCCATCCAGATGGTTGGAATTCTTCTCGGAGCTCTATTCTGGGGCTCCTTCTCGGATACATACGGGCGACGAAAGGTTAATAGATAGTTATAGCCTTCTGGTCTATTTTCATCTTCCAGGCCCTAATTGTGAGCTTCACTGGAGTCTCCATTTTATCCATCGCCACTTCTTTCACGTGGGACTTGGTCTCCTTCACAGCCGCCCGCACTGCCCTCGCCTTCTTCAATGGGGGACTTCTCGTGTCAGTCCAATCTCCTCCAGAATTCACATCCTCATGTCAAGGGTCTACGGCGTCTACAACATGGAGCACATTCCGAACAAACACCGATTCATCATCACCTGCCTCATTGCATGGTGGGTATTACTCCTCGACAGATCGACAGCGATCCTTTGCTCAGGTCCCCCAACCTTATTCTTATTAACGTCCTCGCTTACTTCTCCGGAGACTGGCGAACCTTCCAAAATGCGATTCTTGTGGCCTCGTCCCCTGCTTTCCTCTTTTTCGCGTTTGTGATTACCTAGTGCCCTGCGTTAACTGTCACATCAGATTAACGTTTGAGTCCCCTCGATGGCTCGTTCAACGCGGTCGCATTGACGAGGCTTTGAATGTACTGCAGAAGATTCAGGTAACATGAAAACATATACGATTCCTATTGAATCAGGAAATCGACGGTGCGGACGTTGGCGAGAGAAGAGAGATGCGCGTTATGATGGCACACGAACAAGTGGTGAGGAGTTTTAATTAAAATAAAACTTGTCAACTGTCCTACTTGGCTTTCTCTACTTACTGTTATCTGTATTCTCTCATCTGATCACAGTAAGATAGTCCTTGGAACATTGTCAATGTTAGCAAGAAACCTGTTGTAGAAGTTCGAGTCTCGTCCGCAGCAGACGATTCGCTACAACATATCTCATCTCTTCCGTGGCCGCAGCATCGCCACGGGAACTGTTGTGTTCTCCTTCGGAATGTGAGTCATTCTCCTCTATCAAGAGTAACACTCTTTTCAGACTGAGCACTGCGATGATTTCGTATGGACTCATGTTCAATCTGGAGGCGCTCTCCGGATCTCTCTTCCTTAATACCATTTACCTCGGATTGCTTCGATGGGCATTCAACATCTTCTCCGGGGTTCGTCCCATGTCTAAGCCTCTTGATGTGGATATTAAAGGTGCTGGACTTCAAGATTCCCCGCGTGGGGAGAAAGGCGATCCACGCAGCTGCCCATTTCTCCGTTGGTGTCTGCCTTCTCATCATCTGCCTCTTCCATTTCCTGGGTTTCGTCAAAAGAAGGACTCGGGAAATGGTCCTCATTCAGACCTAGCGACCAAGTATCCAATGGTTATTCGCATCGCCACTCTCTGGGCCGCCGCCAGTTGCTCTCAGGTTCAGATCAAAGGCACAACTAATCGTGAGACCTGGCAGGTGTTCATTACGAAGTCGATGAGTACCATGGAATTCTACCCCACGGTTATCCGGAACACGGGAATGTCCTTCAATGCCACCTGCTCTCGCATCGGAACCATCGTCGGCCCCCAAATATTCTTCGTCAGTTCAAAAGAATACTCAGAAAAAGTGGAGCTTTAGATTCCGATTGCGTGGATACCGTACGCCATTCTGTGTGCACTTTCCTTCGCCGATCTCACCACCTTCGCTACCTTCATTCCAGAAACAAAGGGCCGTCCTCTGCCAGAGAACCTTCCCGAGAAAGCCAAATTTACTCCTCGTGTAGCATAATTCCATCGTCATTCTTGTCGAGCGTGTCTGCAGATTGGTGTCGTAATTTACAGTGTCGATATATCAGCCGAGTGATTTATCGTGTGCCATGTGCTTTGAACCTGGGATATAATTTGGACGACAGAGCCTTTTGCTGGAGCACTCCACTTACAAAGCATTGGAATAGTTGGGATTATGGAGGAGAGAGGAAGGACACGAAGTGAAGGGGGGCGGGTCAATGGCCGAGCAACTGACAGAATAATGATGTCGTTTTACAAAAAGGCTACGGCGAGGGACGAAGCAGTGGAACCTGTGTACACTCCCCTCATAGAGATCACTGGGCATTCTGTTGTCGAGTGTCCAATGACTACGTGCAGTGCGAACGGCAGGAGGGACAGGGCGTAATGGCTCATCTGCACATCGAAAGGTCGATGGGCAGATAACGGGGCCGACTGATAGTCAACGATCGCCTCCCCTGGCCACGTTCCTCCTCTCTTTCACTCGCTTCTTCTGTTCCTCGTCACTCGTCCTATTCAATCATGCCTTTTGTGTGCCTTCCGCTGCAGTGGTTGTTATTATTGATAGTGCATTGCACTTGACTCTGCTCCCCTCCCTCCCTCCTCTCGTTCTCGCTGTTCCGAGAGAGAACCTGTGGTGGCATATTAGAGGCTGCGCGTCTCTCCACTCGAATTGGGCCTCCCCCCGTCGTCTCCGGGCATCGTTAGCCATCAGATTGCTTCCAGTAAAGCGAGACTGCCAGTCCACCAATTAACTTTAGCCTACTCGTTCCCCTCTCGGCAGTCGACAGGAGCCTTCTCGCAATGGATGCCCCCGCTCCCTCCACTGCCGACAAGGTGCTCCTCTCTGTTTGGTACTTAAACCAAATCATTCAGCCTACTACTCAGCGGGTTTTCAACATCTCGGGCAACCCACGAGTGACGACCAACGACCAATTGCCGTACCAGTTCATCCCTGTCGTATCTCCTTCGCACCCCAATGGACTAGACTTCGTTATGGCCCCCAACCCCAACCACCCTTCGAATGATAAGAAGAAGTCTGATCAGCCAGAGGCCAAGCGACCTCGTAATGCCTAGTAAATTGTCACGCCCGCAGTGTCTGGACAAGCTCTCTGACTCCCAATGCCCTGGAGTCTATGCGATGACTATACCCCTATCTACCGTTATAGAACACACAAATCTGGCGTTCCCATAATGCTATTCATATGCCTATACATAATTCTTCTCACGTAATAACTGCGTATTGATTCCAATGAAGTAGCATGATATATTGTAATTGCTTCGCGAAGCTTCTTCTCTTGCTCCGCTGAACGATAAATCAGCATGAGTGACTCTATGTTAAGGTGAACAATGCTCTGGAGTAACAAGGCAAACTCGAATGCGAAGATGTTTAATCATTCTCAAATCGTTTATTAAACTTTAAATGGTATCAAAATATTTGTAGCCCGAAAAGTATGCTGAATCAATCTTCAGAAAGGTCGATGACATTATAAATTGGAGAGTAATGATCAGAAAGCGTGTAAACATATAAAGTTCCCGCATTGGGGTCAGGCGGATGTGGACTGGAAAGTGAATATTGGGAATATCAGCTTACATCTAGACAATATGAACAATCGGAGACGGTCTTGGGATGGTCTGGCAAGGGTTATTGGCTTTACTGGGGAAGCTCGAGGATGTAGGAAGCGAGGGTCTTCGTGCCGTTGATGTAGTTGGAGCGGTTGATCTGCAAAAGGTTTATAAGTTCTTGATCCTTCGGCAACTGCCATTTAAATACGTCGTAAATTGCAGTATCCATTAGTGTTACCTTCTCGTTCTGAGAGTGAGCCATGTCGTCACAGGCTCCGATGGGAAGGAGAAGGACGTTCTTGCCCGTCAGTTCCTGCAGTGCTTCATTACCCCCATTCAGTAAGGGAAGACACCTGGAAGGTGAGAGTGATGGGAATGCTGCCGCCCTCGCGAGTCATGTCAGGCTCCACTCCGAACACTGAAACAATTATTATCTTCCACAACCCATCCTCGTTCTCCTTACCCTTCTTCATGGCACGAGCTCCAGCCTGGAAGTTGTCGGACTTGAAGTCGGTCACCCAGCACTTTCCGGAGTGGGCGGCCTGGGGCCTGCAGATCCAGCTTTCGAAAGCCAGGGTCAAATGGCGTACTTGTAGAGGTTGGGGCTTCCGCGGGTGGCCCAAACGTCGTTGAGGTACTTGATAACGAGGCGATCGGTCTCCTCGGGCGTCATGTCGGGCACGATGCGGATGGAGAACTTGCCGATGACCTGAGGAGGGGGAAATGATCTTCAATTGAGATGTCAAGGGCACCTTAGAGGGGATGACGGTCTTGGCTCCTCCCTGAGCGAATGCTCCCTCGATTCCGTGGATGGAGAGAGCAGGGTAACGCCACCTTAAAAATTTCGATGATATGGAGTAGTTGTTTTTTTTTTCAAAAATCGAATATGGTCTGGACAACCCTATACATCAGCGCAAGAAGAGTGGATATTCACCTGTTCATGAGGACGCCCTCCTTGGTGTCCTTGGTGAGTCCGTAGGAGGCGATGTCCTGGTTGTAGTCTTCCTTGTCGAAGTCGATCTTCTCGTACGAGCTCTTCTCCTCAGCGGTCTCGGGCGCAACCATCTCGGCGAGTCCGGGGATCTTAAGAGAGAATAGGAGTGATTCGGGAGGAGGGAGCACCTTGATGTTGCCCTTGACGTCGGTGAGCTGGGAGAGGACCCAGACGAGGTCGTTCATGGCCTCGTGGACGGTGCCGCCGAAGACGCCCGAGTGCAGGTCCTGCTTGGCGCACGCGATCTCCACGTAGTAGTAGCAGATACCGCTGAAATAATATCTTAATTCCATCTTCTTATTCTCTCCTCTTTGCATGTACATTCCACCAGTCTTTCATGTACTGGTTCTCAAAAATTAAAAACATGCTCCCTCTCTCACCGAAGTCCGTAGGTAAGGCAGGGCTTCTCCTTGCCGAGCCAGTAGTTGTCAGAGATGCAGACGAAGTCGACGCCTTGGAGGAAGTCATCGCGTCGCTTGTTGAGGACCTCATCGAGTCCCTCGCTTCCGGACTCCTCCATTCCCTCGAGGCAGAACTTGATGTTGACGGGGATCTCGACGCCCAGCTCCTGCATCGTCTCGACGGCGTTGATCCATCCGATCACAGGGCCCTGAAGATATTGCATTTCAGTTTTCTTACTTTCTCTAACGTTCAGTCAAATTGCAATCTTATCCACAATTGGCCATGATGATCTTTTGAATCCTTTCATGCAATGTATTCGTGCAATTACACTCAAAATCGAGTACAATTGGCTTCAATCTGGCAGTGCAATCATGTTGTATGACAGCCACTCAAGGGCGTGAAATGATGAGAGCCAATTGGGACCTTGTCGTCAGTGCTTCCACGGCCGTAGAGCTTTCCATCCTTCTCGGTGAGAACGAACGGCTCCGTGTCCCATCCATCCTGAACGATGAGATCACTTGAGTCAGAAGAAACAATGGCAACCTCCTTCTGGGCGGGCTGGACATCGAGGTGGCCGTAGACGAGAACAGTCTTCTTCTTGGGGTCCGATCCGAGAGTTCCGAAGACGACGGGAGGAAGGGGAAGAGAAGTGCCGTCCTCTGTAACAAGACAATTATGCATCGAATGTCTTTTTTGAAAACAGGTTTCTATAATAATATTCTGGATATTTTACTTGAAGATCAGATGATATTTGAGGTTCCTTCCATGCTACCCACAACCTCTAAATCGCGCCCATTCTGTGCTTTACAGTGACGTTACAAGTTATATGCAGCTGATATCCGCCTGTTCACGACACTCGAAGTCATGGCATTTGTGATCTCCGATTCCTCGATTGTGTGGGGGTTGGTGTAGATGAGCCATGATCCGGAAGTGAGGAATCACTCACTGTTGTGCTGGATGCCGGCATCGACGAGTTCCGTGCGGGCGCCGATGGCCTCGAGCTCCTGCAACGGAAATATTAGCGATGATATTGTATTCGCTTTCCTAACCACGTAACTGTCCGGTGTCCACCAGAAGACGCGTTTATATGAGAAAGGATTGGGAGGACTTCGCAAGAAATATGCAAAGTCGCATGAGAAAATTCGATTATGCACAAAGATCGAGTTCCATTCCTCTTTTCGGTCTCTTTCTTCCTCTTCCACGTGTCTGCCCCTGATCTCTTCCCTGATCTCCTCCTCTCCCATCGTGGCTCCGTCCTTATCCTCTGACGACACGAGATAACGGGGAAAGGTCGATAGAGTGATAAGCTCCCTGCCTACTACAATCGCAGAAGCATTGTGGCGTCAGCCCCGTTGTCTCTTCCCCGACCGAATAGTCCAAACGACGAGGGGATAAGCGGATTGGCAGGGTGTCAAAGGGCTTATCGACAGAGACATGGCGCCCTCGCAACACTTTCCGAGAAGTGGCGACATGAATCGGAGGCTGAGAGGAAGGGCATGGGCTGCACTCCCTATGGTATGCAGAGGAGATCGAGAGACGACTGACACCGTGATTGATCTGCTGCACAGATATCTTGCAAGACAGATGATAAGTTTCGGGCAGCATCGCACAATACTAGGGTTCCAAAGTAATACTCTTACTGCGAGCCGTCACAATCACTACTATCTCACTCTAATCCCCTCGGAAAGTGTTTAGCAGGGAATGAGCAAGCTACCTTCTTAGCCCAGTGGGACATGGCGATGACGTCATCGCGGTGGGCAGGCTCGGCAGAGATGGAAGGAATGGCGACGGCCTCGGCCAGACGAGCAATGAACTTCTCCTGGTTGTCGTTGATGGCCCTGAACAAAGACTCAGTTACGGTAACCTCCCTTCTGTTTACGCCCTTCAATTTGTCACGGTTCTTAGTCATCGAGGGAGACAGCGCCGGTCTCACAACATGGCCGTTTATAAAAACAACCATTACGAAAGAGCCTACTTCTATTGGATTTCGATCCATCCCAATGTATTATCTGTGCGTGGGCACGACAATTGGAGAGCAATGCATTTGCAGGGATTGGAAAGTGGGACAGGACACTTTTTACATTGGATGCGCTGTGAGCTGGGTCGCTGTCTCTCATGGATTGATTCCCCGAAATATTGTTTGAAATGAGTGGTTCTTTGAATAATTACTTGGGGGGAATACTTACTTAAAGATCTTGTCGTAGACTTCATCGGAGACGGGCATGGCTGCAGTTGGAGAGGATTGGAGTGCGACTGCAAGTGAGGAATGATTCGACTGCCCCCGCCCCTTCCCCATGGAGAGAGACGAAGGGGGGGGGGGGGGGGGGGGGGCCGAAACCCGGGGGGGGCCGGAAGGGGGGGGCCCGGCCCGCGCGGGGCGAGCGCGAAAATTTCGCGGGTTGGGGAGAAATATTAAAAAACAAAA